>NQII01001825.1:356242-402605 GCA_002778355.1 Clitarchus hookeri
AAAATTAGTGCAAAACTTCTTTCGAATGTCTTAATTTTTTTCGCCAGTAAATGTGAAACCAAGTACTACTATCATAAACACTGTTTTACTATTGGACGTATTGGCAGTTGCACTGACCGAGAAACTGAATATGCATATTTCTTGGCGGTTTCACCCGAGCCTTCAAGTGACGCCTCTGAGCTCATCAGTTTCCGTTTGAAAATGATTTTGTAATAGGAATGAAAACCATTATCTCAATGTCGTAAAACAATTTTCGTATAAGGAGGGAAAAAAACTTGAAAATAATCATCGCATGTCTCGTATTATTATTATTCGAGTTTTAGGCACTAAGACCTCTCACAGCTCATTTTATTTTCATTTTTCTATCTTTTAGCTGGATGATCAGTACTTATTCAACCACTTAAAAAAATACTTTGCGGCTGATATAAAGTGTTTTGTTGGTATACGTACACACAGCCGAATAATTTTGTGGCGAGTAGAAATATTTTGTAGCCACCACAAAATCAATTTCTAGAGGCCACATGCTTAATGGTGACAACTAAAAAATGTTGTGTACACCACAAAATAATTTTGCTGTGTGTATACCAACAAAATATTTTGTAGCAGCAAAAAAGTATTGTTTCAGGCCCCTTGAGGTCAGAAATTGATAATAGATTTCGTATATGTGAAATTAACGGAATCCCGAAATTTGCTCTTAGGTAAATAAAAATAGCAACATCTCTTCTTTTACTTTTAAACTCTTTACAAATAAATTATTTCTAAAAAATTTTGGATATTGGCTTAGCATTTACAATCGGAGAGAAAAATAATGCATAAAATTATTTATTTAAATAAACCTTATTCGCCTGTCGTTTGGGATATGGTTTACCAGGCGTGTTTATGCCATGTTTAAACTTAAGTGGTCTAACCGTTCATCTGATTCATAGTCTGTCAACATTTGTAGGGCAGATGGGAAGCCAGCTTCCTTTGTATTGAACTGTTCGTGATATGGAGTATAATCTCAAGCATTTGTGGACAAATGTGCCTTAGAGTAACAAATTACGTTCGCCTTAGTCAAAGCCAGATCGCATCGATGCATGTAGCCATGAGCGAGACGGCCATATGATGTACTAAATGTCCCTCTGACGCAGTGTTGACACACGGGACACGCATTCGGGAAGACCCGAGTTCAATTCCTAGTCCTGCCATCCTGATTTAGGCTTTCCACGATTTCCCGAAATTGCTCAAGGCGAATGCTAATACGATTCCTTAATACAGATTAGCCACTTCCTTCCTCAGTCCTGGTTGTCTGAGCCACCTATTCTGTCTCTAATGAACCAACTGCCCGACGAGATGTTGTAACAAACTCAACCATTGTTTAATTCCCACGGTTTGTTCTTGGCGCACAAATTTGTTACCGCAACGTGTGTAAACGGTTTACCACGCCTTAAGAATGACTCCGTACTGAGTGAGCTTTAAAATATTGATACACAATACTTCTCTGCACCAAGTTGTGAGTGTCTTGGTTACATAGGGCCTAAAAGCGTAAAGGCCGACAACAGCGGACTTTGATTAATATCAGTTTGCGACTGGATCCTCAAATTTTAAGTGCAACGGCGTTTGAGTCTCGGGTATTAGTATAAATATTTACTAATATTATGGCATTTCAATTATAGTCTTTAAATAACACCGCAGTAACTTAATAGTGCACAGTATTCATATGTACTATATACGTCCAAAAGCGCTTTTTAGCATGGACTCGAATGCTGTTCGTTATGCGATAAAATTTAACTAACAGACTAGCCGCACCTACGTAGTACTTAGACAATTATTGAAAATTATTAAATTTTTACCATATAATATTATTTGAAACCAGCATATAAGCGTCTGCTATGCAGTTCTTGCTCATAGAGGTAAATATTGCCTCACCAAGGGCTCCTCACAAGCGGAGCGTGTCAGTAAAGATGTGAGGATATGTACGATGTTATGAACCTTTGATCCAACCTAATAATTTTCTCCACCTTTTTTTTTACACGCGTTTTCACGGAAGTTTGGATGTTGAGCTGTGACAGCAGCTACGCGCGGAAGGCGACGAAGTTAAATACCCCGACTTTGACCCTTATACAAACTTTTTTTACGACAAATATATTTTTCGCTCTACCGGAGTTTTATTTCAGTTCTGTAAACTGCATAAAAATGATGACAAGTTTTAAGAGATGTCCCATAAAACACGGATATAAAAAAACTATGACAAGTTTTAAGAGATGTCCCATAAAACACGGATATAAAAAAAACTATATTTTTGTGAATAATTTATCTAGAATGCGATGACACCAGCGGAAAGTTTAGAACGCGGGAAACTACGAGTCTGCGTATATTTTTTAACGGCATGTAAAAATACCAATAAATTGATACACGGTGTTAAGTTATCTACTCCGAGTTCCATGGAAATCCATTATTACTCCGAGTGTTCCAAATTAGCTACATTAAATTAGAAAAATGAGATAGGGGCATGGGCAGCAAAATTATCGGAACACAACCAATCACAAATTTTTTACAAAAGCTAAGGCTCTAAGACAAACAGTTTTATAAATGAAAACCATATCAAACATCCGTGACAGCGTTTCGTTGGGGTATGTATACCAAAAGGGAGATCTTGACAACAGTTTTTGGAATGTGGTCGCATCTACCGTTTTCATGTTTCTAGCGAATGCTTAAGTTGACATAATAAGTAAGAATGGTATAACTGAGGTCAGTACCTAGGACTAGGTATAGTAGAGCTAGGTAGATAGTACCTATTGCTTGTACCAGGTGAGTAGTGTGTGTGGAGAACCTGGATGCTGATTAAAAGAAAATTACATCAAATGAGCTGTAATGAGTTGGACAGATTTCGGCGGTACTGCAATACCAGACCAACCCACGGCAGAGGTGGGGCAAGTCCCTACTAAGGCTTATTATACTCAGGTTGGGAAGCTCAATGCCTTTAGTTTGGCTACAAAAAATTTTCACCCCTAGGTAAGCGCTAGTTTCGCATTGTGTGCTGGATTTTTTCTATTTTCTACGTTAAAAAACAAAATAATTGCTAGAATCGTAAATTAAATATAAAATTACTACTTAAATAAGTGAAATATTTCTCTTTTATTATTCATGTAGCTTAAAATTTTTAAATAAAAGTGACCTTTTTGGGAACACTAGCGCTTACCTAGCGGCGGAAATTTTCCCTATACCAAACTCTCCCACAATAAAAGTCATTTTGTTCCTAACCTGAGTAGAATTGATCCTGCCCCTACCTAGCATACCACCCTGTTCTAGGAATCAGTTTAATATTCTGATCCTGCGATGCAGGGAGATCGTTACTCACTGCACCAGTCCGAGAGAAGGACTGTGGTAAACTGCTTTGGCCAGCAAGATTCCAGCAAGAGGTGTCCACACACGTCTGGTCTTCGACTGGACTGTTCCGGAACTAAAAACTTTGCCCTGGATCCCGGGAAAAGAGGGTGGGGAGCTGGCTGCTACTCTTCACCCGTTTGTAATATATCGTGCGATGATTAGGGCAGGGGTTGTANCCAGTGCGTGTGCAGTCCTTGCTGTAAGTAAATGGTGTCATCATGAGTCCTTTCTTAATGTTATATTCGGGTATTGTTAGAAGAGCAGAAAGGCAAAGAGGTTTCACGCAATGTTCAGTCATCCATCTACCGATGAGGAAGATGTACATTTCTACAACTTTTGTAGAAATTACCACCGCGTCTACAATGCAGGCTTCTCAGACTCAGCCAGTGAGAAAGAGGTTAAAAAAGGTACACTTCATTCAACAATGAATGGGTACAAGGCAAAGATTTTGCTAAATGGCTTGTTATGAAAAACGACTTCACAGCGAAATGTGCGATTTGCCCTGTCACATTTTCAATAAAAGGTTAAGGCGAAAACCTATGGTTGATCATCAGAAATTTAAAAAACACTTTCTTTCAGAACTGCACTGGTGTCAAAATCAAACTGTGACGTTTTTATTTGAACGATGACAGACATATGCAGAAGATGACGTCACAAGAGCTGATGCATCTGTCTGTCACTTTGTGAAACACAGCCAGAGTTAAAACTCAANTATGCAGAAGATGACGTCACAAGAGCTGATGCATCTGTCTGTCACTTTGTGAAACACAGCCAGAGTTAAAACTCAATTTGCCACATGAAATTGCACCATTCTTTATTTTGCTGGCAGCAAAATGCAAGAAAAAATATATTGCGGTTCGATCAAGGCAACAACTATTTCTCAAATTTTTTCTTGGGCCTTACAGTTAAAAAGTCGTAGAAGAACTTCACAAAGAATTACATTTTTCTGTGTCATCTGATGCATCCAATCGAGGCAATATTAAAACTTTCCCATATGCAGTCCAAAATGTTGATGTGAATCATGGAACATGTCAGAAACTACTGGACTTTTATGGTGATGCCAAAAAACTCACGAAGACATTTTCAAAACAGCGAAGCTTTCACCTGAACCAGATAAGTGTTGCACTCAGTGCTGATAATGCATCTGTGAGTTATTGCAAGAACAATTTAGTTTTTGCGTTACTTAAAGCCGTTAATCGTGAAAGCAAACTACCACTAAAACATGACCAAGCCTTCCTCGTGTGGTAAAGTGCTAGCATTGAAATTCAAAGGTTGCGGGCTCTCAGCTCGGTGTCGGTAAATGGTGTTTTGTAAGTGAATATATTTCGAAAGATATTTTCCTGCTATATAATTTCTTATTTAAATTTTTTAGAGAGCATTATAAAATCCATTTTGTCTCCAATTGTCTGTAAAGTTTAAATGAAAGCCTTAATTTTTCATATTACAAATATACGTATTGCAATTTCTAAAAAAGAAAACTTATTTGTAAAAATAATTGTAAAAGTACAAAAAAAATTATAGCGTACATATTTGACTCTTACCTTAACAAATGTAGGAAAACTGCTATGGATTATATTAAAAATTGTAGGAAAACTACTATGGATGCACAGGAAAAAAAAATCTTTACGGTTCTTGATTTCTCAACACGGATACACAATCATGCAAAGTTTCGAACTAACTNGCACAGGAAAAAAAAATCTTTACGGTTCTTGATTTCTCAACACGGATACACAATCATGCAAAGTTTCGAACTAACCTATTTATTAGGATGTATATTTATGAGTACCGAGTTGGTATTCAAGTTATTTGAAGCCAACGACAATCATTCGACGTAAAACCCACACCCAATGTTTTCTCTCTTTGTGACTTTGTTCCATCTAACAGGTACATCAACTGTCGTAACCACAGATGTTACAACCGTATTTAGAGTTCCGAAGGCATAACATCAATACTGTATAACATTGTAAATAACTATTTTTGTGGCGCAACCTGTTGTTACAAACTGCGGCCGTCGTATAAATATTTAGCTTTCATTTACCCCTTGACGTAAATTAATAATATTTTCACTTACAGATAACACGGGTACGAATTTTTGTCAATTTTTTCACGTACTTAGAATCAAATTCTTTACTTTGACGAAAAAATAACATAAAATTCTTGTTATTTGGAGTCTACAATCACGAATCCGCAACCTCGGCATCGTGAAAACGTTCTTTTTACGACATGACTTAAGTTATTTAATTTACATGAAGTTTTTTATCGCATTCAGAAATTATGATGAGTAAATCGGCCCGAGTATTTATTTCTCAGTTTGTCAGCCAAACAGTCGAATCCCAGTTTAAGATAGGATATATAAATTAATCTGTGTGATAGATTTTAGTAATGTGAACAATTTAAAAAGTCTTAAAACTGTCTTTGGACAAAGAAGCTACACGTCTCAGAATACAAAAGAGGAATGGTTATTAAATATATTGCGATTCAAAATAAACGCTGTTAAAGCATCGATCAAAAAAGAAAAGGCAACGTTTCACGACATTTTCAGTGAACGGTATTTTACTGATAATATGCAGATCATATATTTTTGAAGACTAAATGCCNAACGTTTCACGACATTTTCAGTGAACGGTATTTTACTGATAATATGCAGATCATATATTTTTGAAGACTAAATGCCGGCGAATAAAGTAGTTTAGAAATGATAGAATATTGCTTCTTTCTGAGGAAACAGGACAAACAATAATCAAGCATGTCATCCCAAGTCAATGACATGTTCGTAAAAGTTAATTTCATCCGACAAAATATCGCAAGGAACACGTGCAAAGAAATTACCTGTAAATAGGCAAGGCCACAGTAAGTAACGCCATGCAATTAAGGAAGAAATAAACTCAGTAAATGCAATCTATTTTGGGGTTTAAAAAGATAAATAAAGGCTCCAGATGAAAAGCCATTCCCGAGGCAAACAAAACCTCCAGATTACTGCTTCTCACTGGTTCTTCCGTCTCCCACCTTCTTACTCAGCGAACGTCTTCCATTACGAGCCTGATGGCGTACTTATAAGGATAAATTCTACTCCACGAACGTTGTTTGGACAGGGATGGATAGACTAACATAAACATAGTGGGATTTTTTCCGATGGCGAAATAAGAAATACTGGTGGCTAAAGTTGAAGTAAAGATAAGTATCAACAGCAACATTTCTTAGGTACACTGTCTGGAGTAAAATAACTTACCTTCAGTATCTTAAGCGATAAATAAACAGTTTAACAACACGCGTTATTATTACATCGACTGTATCTGTAAATAAAAGTAATCTGTCACGAAACGTGAAGCTAATGGAAAAATAACATTCAAACACCGCTCCGTTCATATTTTCTTATGCAAAATCATTTTCTGCGTGGGAGTTAAACCCACGAGATCTTTGATCTTAGGAGTGTGGAGTGCAGTGGAGTGGAGAGATTTGGGCGGGTTTTTATATCGAGATCTTGAGAGCCGATGTGAGTGAAGTGAGGTGAGTATAAAGTGGCGTCGGAATACAAGGGCGGGAATAACGGGAGATACCCGAGAAAACCCTCTGACCAGCGGCACCGTCTGGCACGATTCCCACGTGCGAAAACTCAGGAGCAACACCGCCAGGAATCGAACCCGGTACACCTTGGTGGGAGGGCGAGAAGTCTGACCACTACACCAACGCGACACCGTTGTTCCTAGAAAAAAGAGAGTTGTCTCAGTGCTGGATTGCCAATACGTTTGCTGAAATAATCGCATACGTGTTCTCTTTAAACACATATCTTTGTAACAATACACGCGAATAACTTGTTCGTTATATCATAGTAATTAAATAATTGATACGAATATAGGCCGTTCACGATTACTTCACACTTTCCTGAAGGCCTGATGAAGTTATACTTGCTGGATATTCCTCCGCCTTTTTCAAACAAATCTCAACCAAGTCTATAAAATTACACCGTAGGGACAGCGCGCCGCGTTCGTGCGCACTCTCTGTAATAACATTTTACATAAGTATTATTTCTTACTAGGCATTACCAACACAAATATTGCAGCTATTATATAGTCAATTTAGAGCACGCAGTTGGTACGTTGGTACACCAAGATTGATTTACGTCATTTTAATGGTACAAGAGATATGGCGCATACCACAGCAAAAAACAACAAAACCGCCTTGAAAATAAGATAACACTGCATAAAATGTTTGGAGGCTATTTAGTACTGTTTACATACAGATGTGGAATGAGTCTTCGGCCGATGCGTTACTGGGATATGTCTCTGTTTAAATTTTAAGTGAAAACTTTCAAAAGACACGCAAGAGATTACCCAGTAGTGTGTTGAAATCACACAATAAGAAAATAACGTTTAAGTGCTGCAACTAATTTCACTGGGGCAGCTAAAGATTTGTTTGGCTCTACGCATATTATACAGTTTCGGTTAATATAGAAAAATTGAAACCCAACAGAAATTCGAACCTACGTAGATCATCTACGCCCAAGCGCTACGCCGTAGGAATATCAGCTAACATGACTATTGGCAGAATCGAAATAAACATTTNAGATCATCTACGCCCAAGCGCTACGCCGTAGGAATATCAGCTAACATGACTATTGGCAGAATCGAAATAAACATTTCAAGTACTGGGAGAACGTGCGAAATGAAATATTTCAACTTTTACAGCCTTACTTTCCAATTTCCCGTTGAACACAGTTATATCCTAATCGTCACAAAAAATGCAAACAACTCTGGAACTGTATTTTCGAACGAAGGCGATAAAATGAGTGGCCAAACAAATGTATACAGTTTATTCAACTAAATATTTTGTTGGCAGTACGTTTCGTTAATAAACAAGCGCTAGTACCTAATATGTCTTAAAAAGTTCGGTACATCTTAGAGTTACAAATTTGTATCAAATAATAAAGACGATTAACCCCATTTTAACCATGAAGGGGAATGATATTGCCAACTGCGTATCATATTGAACTCTTTTGGATCAACACAGAGGCTTCATTTATTCAAGCGCGTATTTTGTTAGATGAACAAAATTAATTTTGTTGCTTTTCAAGTTTTATTTACTCAACGAAATATTTTGTTGTAGCAACTACATATATTTTTGGCCCTATACGAAAAAGTGCATTTTTAGGCTGAAACAAACCTTTCTCTCAGTGTCTTAAATCATTTTCGACTGTATTACAATAAATATAATAATCAACATATATAATTCCCTGTTACCACAGATTTAAACATTTTACATCTTCGTTTGTTATATTTAGAATGTCATTTAAATAAATTACTTTCATGTATTGTTTTAAGTTTCGGTTCAATAAATATACCGTGTAATTAAATTAATTTGGTAATTAATTTTACAATTAACTTTTTTGTGTTTTTATTTCTTGCTCCTTTTGTTTGCTGGAACAATTAAAACTATAGATCTTTGAAAAAGTCCTTCTTACAGTTTATTATATACATTTGTAAAGCTTTCGTGAATTCTTTTAACTTTACTATAGAGTAATATTTTGTAATTTATTAACATTTCATTATATTTTTGTAATTTTAATTTAAAATGCCTTAAAATAATTTTATGATAAACCTTTAAATTTTTTTTTAACATTTTCATTAAGCATAATACATAATTTACATAAGACTTACTTAAGTCGCATTTATTTTTCCATTTTTATACGCTTTAAGATAACTATATTCGAAATAAATTTGTCACGATATTTACAAATGCTGTATGATTGTTTTCATTTGGTAAATTAATCTTTAGAAAAATTAATAAATCTCCAACTTTTTTTTACATTTTTATGTTCNATGATTGTTTTCATTTGGTAAATTAATCTTTAGAAAAATTAATAAATCTCCAACTTTTTTTTACATTTTTATGTTTATATATTTCAATATTATTTTGTTTATTAAAAATTAATAATAATGTTTTTTTAAATTTTTAATATTTGTTTTCAACATTTACATAAAATATTGATACATTTTTTACTTCCATTTTGCTTTCATTATTTGATTTTAAATTTTGTAACTTTATTTAATAATAACCAAATATTTTAAATATACATTTTTTTGTAAATATAGAAACTACTTTAAATNAATTTTGTAACTTTATTTAATAATAACCAAATATTTTAAATATACATTTTTTTGTAAATATAGAAACTACTTTAAATTTCTCAAGTTTGTGTTTATCGATATTTTTGTTGGTTTTTATTGTGTCAAAAATTAATTCTATTTGTTCTATTTCATTAGTTTTCCTATAGTTTTCGTTGTTGAAAACATCTTAGTTAAACGTTTAGGGAGTATACTACTTTGGACATTTCACAGGATGCTTTTTCTGCAAATACAGTTAATTTTTATTGCAAATACAATTATCTTGTTAGTTTGCAGAAACTAGTAGGTGAACAGTAACTGTGTATTTTCTTGTATTTAAAAAAGAGATACGAATTACATTTCATGTGATTGTTGAAAGTACATTACAGAAGACAAACTTTTTCCTACGGAACTCCGAGATCAAAATTCCGACGCAGTTTAAGTAATTCATTATGTAAGTAACTGAATGACGGGTTCGGAATAGTTAGTGCGCGCCGAGCTTTACGCTGTAAAACCAAACGTGATTGAGAAAAATTCAACCCCGCAGTGATTTCTAATAATGTTTTTTTTTTTTAAATAAAAATTGTGTGCTGACTGGTACGCAGGCGTCGACGACAGGCGCACAATTGTCTAAGTGCACGTCTTATTAAAACCCTTTATCCTTTTTTAAACGGGACGACGTTACATAGGAGTAACACCACTGTGTGTAATAACCCAGTTACGGTTTCCCACTGAAACGTGTCCAATGTAACCGGGTGAGCGGCGAATACTTTGTCTTCTGTCCCTTTGCGAACTGCCTTGACAGTGTGGAAGGGCGCACCCTAATTACCCCTTCCGGTACAAAGTTCTTGCTTAATTACGCCACCGCGAAAAGACGCCCGGCAGTTTTTTTAAGCACCAGGCGTCACGTACAACCGTTCAATCATCGTCTTCGGCAGCGATAATTACCGGCGCATATTAATTTATGGCAGTAATAAACTGGCGTAATTTTAGTTGATAGAAGGAAGTTAATTTTTGCTACGCGGTAACCCAAATCAAAGAGCAGGATTTACGAGTAACTGGGATACGTTCACGTGCAAGTTATTAAGTATAATAAGCTGTGATTTAAAATGTTAACAAGAGGAAATATAACATAAAATTTAAATATTTTGTTATTTTTTTTATAATTTTGGGACATTAAATAAAGCATAAAATATAATAAAAAGTAAAGTGAAATATGTATGTGCGAATTTAAAACAGATAGCTAATACAAAATAACTGTTAAAAGTTTCAGACTATACGTCCAAAATGTAGTAAACAGATAATATAAATTAATTAACAGATTAAATGTAAACANAAAATATGTATGTGCGAATTTAAAACAGATAGCTAATACAAAATAACTGTGTTAAAAGTTTCAGACTATACGTCCAAAATGTAGTAAACAGATAATATAAATTAATTAACAGATTAAATGTAAACACCAAAACCGAGCGAAATGTGCAGTGTTAAAAAATTAGTGTGTGAACAACCGTTATGAATTGCATTGAGCGACTGCTTATACAAGTTAGGCGTACGCAGTGAACGAGTAAGATTAGTTAAGCATAAGTTGATCGACAAGTGCAAATGCCGTAACGGGTGAATGCCCCAGACCAGAACCAGATCAACGGTATCTTACACATTTCTACAGAATGTTTTAATGCCAGTTGAATTTAGAAATTATATATATTTTTTCTCATTCGCAGACACACCATTAAATTTTACATGAGTATTTTTGGTCACCATTTTGGTTTGAGATATGATCTGATTTTCACAAATTCAAACCACAATCCGTCCGTACGGCGAAAGTTAAAGTTTGAAAAATATTTAACGGATGGACGGATAAAAAAAAGGGTCCCCTGCGATTGGATGGATGGGTGACTGATGGTTGCAACGGATGGTTGTGAGTCCAGCTAAACGCTCCGCAACCACCCAATCGATAGGGGACAGAGATCACGCTTTTTTGGTGCAGGTGTCAGCTTCTTTCACCCGCCACAATTATAAAGAAAAATGAGTATTACTTATTCTCTTTTCCAAATACAGCCCACATCATACGAATCAAACAGGAACTCCGCAAGCTTGTAGAAATGAAATAAAATGAGAGGTTCATACATAAATACACGATTGTTTGTGAAAATTGCAACTCCCAGAAAGAATCGCCCAAACAAATCCAAACTCGGAGGATGTGCAGAACATTGTACCAGCAATAATTAATTACGATTGCAGAGAGATGGCGTACACGTAAGCCCAGCAGCGCTCGCTCTCTCTTGTGTGACCGGAAAGATCAGTGTTACGCTTAGCTCAGTCAGTGAAGAGTCGTCAAAATAAGTGAAAGCAAGTAAGTGCCGGTATGCCTCGTCGACGTCAAAGGGCGCCAGATCAGCATGTGAGTAAGTCCGAACGGGGAAGACTGATCGGTCTCCGGGAAACGGATTTGTCATACCGTGACATTTCGACTTGTACAGGGAATGCTTCTATGACAGTTATGCGTGTGTGGCACCAGTGGATAGTAGAGTGTCGTACGCAGCGACGAGCGGGTACTGGACCACGCAATGTGACCACAGCACGGGATGGCCGCCCTCTTGTCCGCATGGCCGTAACGGACCGTGCAGCCTCGTCTACAGTGTTAGCTCGACACTGGAGCACTGCAACGGGCGTGCACCTGTCTGCGTCGAAGGTTCGACGCTGTCTGCTGCGGGCTGGACTGGTGGCACGCATGACATTGCGTCAGCTTCCATTGTTCCGAAACCACAAACGCCTCAGACTGCAATGGGCACGTGTACGCCATCACTGCGAGCTGAGTGGCAAAAATGTAGTGTTTTCGGATGAGTCCCGTTTCAACCTGCCCTACAGTGATGGCCGCGTACGTGTTAGACGCTACTGCGGTGACCGCAATCTGGCAGCCTGCAATGTGGAGCGGCATAGCGGACAAACGCCAAGTGTCATGGCTTGGGGTGCCATTGGATAAAACATACGATCTCAACTTCTACGTATTGAGGGCAATTTGAACAGCAACCGCTACATCAGGGAGGTTTTAGAGCCCGAGGTACTGCCCCTCCTCCAGGCGACTCTACATGCAATATCTCAGCAGGACAATGCCCGGCCACATGTGGCGAGGAATGTGCAAGCTTTTTCAATGAATGACGGGTATTACTGCTTTCCTGGCCTGCACGTTCGCCTGACATGCCGCCCATCGAACATGTCTGGGATATGGTTAGTTGGCGACTGGTTCGTCACGGATCTCCAGCAGTTGTCGATGCTTTGTGGACTCGCATACAAACCGCGTGGAGGGAGATTCCCCAGGAACATATCCAGGTCCGGTTTGATTCCACGCACGACCTCCAGGGGCTCTTAATACAACACGCGGAGACTCAACACGATACTGAATTCTCAAGGACAGAGATCATGCACAGTTCTGTAATCCCAATCAATTGTGTGTGGCNGAGACTCAACACGATACTGAATTCTCAAGGACAGAGATCATGCACAGTTCTGTAATCCCAATCAATTGTGTGTGGCCATGTACATAATCTGTGGCGTAAAGTTCATTTCAATCACATGCATCCTTCTTGGTGTTGCATTTTTCACAAACGCTAGTCTAATATGGTGGGCTCCGTACTGGTTAAACTAGCCAATCACAGAGTACGGAAGGGAGAAAGAGACGGCACCATTACAGTGCGTTACGCTGTCTTCCTTACTTGCAACGGAATCTGTTAGAGTGGTGGAAGGAGGGAAGGTAAATATCGTACTGTCGTAGTACCAACCACTCTACCCCATCAAAAAAAAAACTACCTTCATTGAAATATTATGCAATTATTGCTGTACTTGAAACTTGAAAATTGTTCTCATAGGCCAGCTTTAAGCTTGTTTGCCGAAATGTAGAGTTTTAAAATTCTTTTAAGCTTTCTTGCTACTTTATTTTAAAAATCTGTCGCTTTTTTTTTTCTTTAGTGTAGTACTTACTATTGTTGCGCTAGTGTTTAGGTTTTAGAAACATGTAAATAAGTAGTTAATTATTTATAACAAAGTACCTTTTGCCAGCAAGTTGTAACAAAAAGGGCACTGAGCATCTTACATTTATTTTCAAAATTTACGTGAACCACGCCCTATCAACCTACAACATATACACTCGTATTAACCAGTTGTGACACCATAACGTAACTAACACTCGCTAATATAAGCGCAAATGCTTAATAAAACGGAAAATAAAATGCGATGTCAACACAGTTAATTAAAATAAGTATAATTATTAAGATATAAATTATTTACACAAATAATTACCACTGAGATTTAATTAATAAAAAAAATTAAAACGTTTGTTAGAGTTATAGTGGAGAGGTTTTGAGGGAAACTGGAAATCCCCGAGAAAACCCGCCGACCAGCGGCATCGTCCTGCACGATTCCCACTTGCGCAAATACGGGAGTGACCTCGCCGGGAATAGAACCAGGTTCGCCTTGGCGGGAGGTGAGTGCTCTAGCAGCTGCGTCACAACGGCCCGAAGACATGCTCGGCTCAGCCCGAGGGCCTTCCAATTTTCGTGACCAACCGAAGTGTAGTCACACATCCGTATCAACTCCGCACCTATGTCCTCTCTGGGTGATACGGGGGTGAAGGCTATTCACGACAAAGTGAGCACTTTTGAAAGTGCTCTCGTTCAGAATAAAAGTTAATAAATATATGTTATTTTAGCGTTGGATGTTAATTTACGTGTGTGTTGGAATATAAATCCTGTGCCCATTACTTACAGGCAACATTTATTTAAAAAAAAAGGTGGTTCAAGGATAAAAAAATGGGTGAAAGGAAAAAAGTAACTACGGTCTCAAAAGTGCTCCCTTTACCGTAAACAGCCTATATAAGCTGTTTCTTTAGCTGATCATAGTGTTACCTATCTTGCGACTTTCACATAATTTGGCTCACTCGGGTCTCGTCAACTTTAACGTTTTTTTTTTGTTTGGTCACAGTCAGGTTTCTGTTTTGTTATTTTGGTTTTCTTGTTATTGCTTTGCATGCCGTCACCCCCTTGGTTAATTATTGTTGTATATAACTGAATACTGAGTTCTCGGCGCTTTCGAGAGCTATGGCCGGCCCCACGACCAAAAGGATAAAAGGGAAATGAGAGTAGAACACACATTTAGCTAACTCACATTTTATTAAACACTTTAAATATGATTTGCTCTACACATATTTGCTTACAATTGTAATAAAATAATCGTATATAGTTCAGTATTGCCTTATTAGTTTTTTTAAAAATTATTTGATGGCTAATACGGGACTTCTTAGAGTCTAGGGTACCACGGATACAGTCGTGGCTTCCACCATCTATTGGCTCCCCTTTATATTCTACTGCCAAGTTGCCTGGNATCTCAATATTCTAACGTATATATTTCCACTCTATTTTTTTTAAGCCATTGTACGACGGCTCTACATTTGATTGTCTATATCCAACCCTACGTTAGGCAACAGCCGGGAGGAAGGGCACGTGGACCCCTTTTTCGATCCCCTCCCGACATCAGCACATTCCTTCAATCATTTTGGATTATCGTTATTTAATTTTCATGCTCCATGCTTCAATTCAAAGTAAGTATATTTACAGTTTAATATACCCCGGTTATGTGCCTAGATCAATGTTCCTCAGTTATTCATATTCCTTGTATGCTGCGAAGTCTGCCCAACGTCTTCTAGCTTCTTCTTCGGAGTGGTGGTGAGCCCGAGGGGCTGCGATAAGTAAGCGGGCCGCTAGTGCATGACTTGGTCAGTTGAGAGCACCACTTACGCTAAAAGTCACGTTAGTAGCCGGCTGGGAATACGCCTACTCTTAGCTCTGTGCGAATGAAAATAGTGCCCCTGAAAGCGTCCTTAGTTTACCTCCGACTGTCCGAAGTACTTCCACAACTATATTGTTTAAACTATATATCCAGGACGTGCCTACCTGCCTCTATGAATAATTGAAGAATGCATGTCATCACACCCAGAATATGCACAAAAATGTTTATAACATACTATTATTAAATTTTTGTTACGCGAAAATAATATATTGTAAACAAGTTTTTATACCTAGTATTTATTTAAATTTTTCAAAAAGAAAAAAAATATTAATTTTAATATCGGCTTAACTGACTGCCTTAAAAGAACGCCTACATATTACTAAATACAATTTATTTGATAAGTTATATTTTTCATTTTACTTGAAAAAAAAAAAACCGAATGTGATTTTGACGTGTTTAATAAAGCAAGTACTTTAAAACTCTAAATTAACTCTCTCAAAAACTACCGATTCAGATTATTCTTTTCCCATCATTGTGCAATGGCTGCTTTCATCTCCCAAAATAAGAATGAAATATTCTATTACGTAATTTACAAAGTAGGTATAGTCTCGTAATTTTCGGAATAATTATTTTTGGAAAAAAAATATTTATTTCCGGCAGGGTCTTAGCTACGTAAACAACACCCAACGACCCAATTTATTTTAATAGCAACAGCGATATACGAGGCGGTAATTTTAGGTGACACGCATTGCGCATAATTTGTTTATATAAGGGATAAAGCAAATGCAAGTGGCAAGTTCGCAAACGGAGTCACGGGGAGGCCAATGTAATTAGAGATTGGCCCGGCGTGTTGTAATCAGCGAGCAGGTGTTGGGGAGCGGAGTGAAAAGCGCCAAGATTAATCTGCGCGTATAATCCCGCAGCACTCAAGCGAATTATTTCTGCGCAGCGGGCCACGAGGCACGCTGCGCGGCGTCTCTCTGCGCATGCGTGCCGCGGGANCTACCGATTCAGATTATTCTTTTCCCATCATTGTGCGATGGCTGCTTTCATCTCCCAAAATAAGAATGAAATATTCTATTACGTAATTTACAAACTAGGTATAGTCTCGTAATTTTCGGAATAATTACTTTTGGAAAAAAAATATTTATATCCGGCAGGGTCTTAGCTACGTAAACAACACCCAACGACCCAATTTATTTTAATAGCAACAGCGATATACGAGGCGGTAATTTTAGGTGACACGCATTGCGCATAATTTGTTTATATAAGGGATAAAGCAAATGCAAGTGGCAAGTTCGCAAACGGAGTCACGGGGAGGCCAATGTAATTAGAGATTGGCCCGGCGTGTTGTAATCAGCGAGCAGGTGTTGGGGAGCGGAGTGAAAAGCGCCAAGATTAATCTGCGCGTATAATCCCGCAGCACTCAAGCGAATTATTTCTGCGCAGCGGGCCACGAGGCACGCTGCGCGGCGTCTCTCTGCGCATGCGTGCCGCGGGAGCGGCGCCGGGGAAACGCTCGTTCAGTTGGTTCGCGGTTAATCAGCTTTTTTTTTTTTTGGAAATTAACATTCGAAAAAAAAAATGTTCCTGCCTGTTACTGTACGTAGTGTAATGTAAACGCTGAATTGCGAATCTACAGCAGTGTTTCCAGCCAATTACGAAAATTCAACCATGTTTTATAGCTTATTCGTGGTTACTTCCAACTTTTCTAAAGACTTGCTTAAGTTCTACTTTCGAGCTAATAATTTTTTATTTATTTTTTAAATTTAAAATTTTTTTTTGGAATTTTAAAATTTTCCTACAATTTTTCGTTATTTTTAGATTTAAGGTCATTCTAAGTTAAGGTCACCCATATCCAATATGGCGGTTGGGTGATAGCCCGCCTCACTACATGGCGGGCTCTTGGCTCCTGCTCCTGTGCCCCGTGCCCTTATGCCAGACTCGCCATTTATATTCTACTAGTGTTTCATACATGTGTTTACATTAAATTACCTCATTACTGGTTACATCGACATTTTACTTATATTTAACTTAAAAAGTATAATATTTAATTTACAAATATCTAATATGAATAAACACAGAGACAAAATAAGTGTGATGGTAATACTTAGTAAGAAATAGTTCGTAAGCAAAATATTATTACACTGAGCGCGCACGAATGCCGTGCGTTGGCCATCTGGTGCAATTTTCTAAGATTTGTTTGCCATGGGGTGGATGAATATTCTGGAAGTAGAACTAAAGCAGGGTTTCAGAAAAGTTGGAAGTAACCGTGAATGAACACACTCACACGCACACACATACACACTCTCTCTCTATCTCTCTCTCTATCTCTCTCTCTCTCTCTATATATATGTATAAATATATATATATATATAATTTGCTTTACAACTTTATTAAAAGTACACTGAAGAGCCAAAAAAAACTGGTACACCTGCCTAATTTCGTGTAGGGCCCCCGAGCACGTAGAAGTGCCGCAAGACGACGTGACATGGACTCGACTAATGTCTGAAGGTATGCAGGAGGCATATTCACACCATGAATCCTGCAGGGCAGTCCACAAATCCATACTGTGCCAATTTGAGAAAGGGTTGCACGTCTGTCACGTTTAATGATTCTCGTCAGTCGTCGTTTGTCCCGTTCTTTCACGATCTTTTTCCGGCCACAGCGATGTCGAAGATGTGATGTTTTACCGGATTCCCGATATTCACGATACACTCGTGAAATGCTCGTATGCAAACATCCAAATGTTATCGCTGCCTCGGAGATGCTATGTCCCATCTCTCGTGCGCCGACTATAACACCACGTTCAAACTCACTTAAATCTTGATAACCTGCCATTGTAACAGCAGTAACCGATCTGGCTGCCGACCGCATCGTGTTACTCTGATTGGTTCCATACCTCTGTTATTTGCATACGCACGCCTATGCTAGTTTTTTTTTGGCTCTCCAGTATAATTTCTTGACAGACAAGATTATTTTAGCTTGATGCGTATCAGTGGACCTTTGCTCAGCCAACATGCTCTTCAGGATTCTGCACCAATAGTAAACTTGTAGCACTGTTGTTGGCTTCATTTCATTTGTACAGGTCGAAGAAGGAAACTGGGGTTGACTGTGGCAGAGGCCAATGAGAAAGTGTGATCTACTTGTGCATGAGAATAACAGGAAAATCTAGCAAGGTGCTGTTTAAAAGGCGAAATTATAGGGTCTCTGCCGGTACCAGTTTTGATATTAACGACCAGTGCATAATTAAGCAGGACACATGAAGAAAAATACACAGTAAAATATCTAATACTCTAGCTATACCATTGACTAAGGATAAGGAAGACCGCTTATTTATCTTCTGCGCATATACCCAACATTGACCTACCCAAAGGAACTCAACTGTCAAAGTCACATGGCCAACAGTCTTGAACATGTTTGTGAACAAAATACATTTACTAATTTAAATTTAATCTTAACTGCATTCAAAATTGGTTAGAGGAAGTATAAACACATCTCAAAGCACTTGTTGAATAAACAGTGTTCTAACCTAAAATTCCACTTATGCCGTTTTTGCTAGTCGCATTGGCAGAAAAGCAGTCAAATATTGGGACACGGAGATTGGTTGCGCGCAGCCAGCAAGATACCTCATATTTAGTATATGAGCTATACAATGATAGAGTCACAGTCTTTCATCAAACCAGTCCCACCTCCGCACTACCCCACGAAGCGATCAGTTTCCACTCTGCTCTCCTAGGAGCACCCTCAGTGCTCCCCGCGGTCACACAGCACACGCCGATCGCTGGAAGTACACCGCGATAACCCTTGCCGTCCACCGCAGCAGCACATACTAGTTCCCGCTCTTAGGTACCCCCGTCGCCGCCTCGACGTCCGCTGTCCTCGTCCGCTCCACTCACACTCGGCTCAGAAAGCCACACAAGAACTGCTGTCCCAGTGGTGCGAGGCAGTGCATATGTCAGGCACGATCTCTCCTACAGCGTTCTTCATACTACCAGTCAGCTCATCAAAGGCTCGCATATAGGTAGAGTGCGCTGACTTTCACAAACATTGCCTGAGTCTTCTTGGATTTTGAGTTTCAGTCGCGTCGAAGTCTAGGAATATCCTGAAGTTTCAGTCAAGATTGCAGTCGCCGTCTTCAGATTACCATGGACTGTTTACCTCTGAGACTATGTGGATTTATATTTCCTTCGCACTCCTTGGCTGGGAGGTGGTGCTTTTTCATTGGCCGATGCTGCTGACCAATCAGTGGTTTATAAAGGCTATACGGACACCCTTCTGCTCCTGTGAAGATGGCGACTGCAATGTCGACCGAAACGTAGAGATACTCTTCGACTTCGACGTGGCGGGAGCTCATTAGCCAAGCAGACGCAAATGTAGATAATTTGCAGGATGGGAACATTTTCGCTGTATTTTGGCAAAACATTGAGGACATTGAGAAAAGTGTTTCGTTTAGTCAAACAAAGTTTGTTTGGCGCAACCTAATTAATCGTTTCTATAGGGGAAATTAAATATTTTGTTGTCGAAACCAATTTATTTTGTGGTTCTTATTTTGTTGACCTAAGCTACTATTTGGTGGGTGCAACTAAATATATGTTTGGATCTACGTACATTAGAGAGTTTAGGTTAATATACAAAGTTTTGTTAAGCCCGACCGTAGTTCGAGCCTGGACCAGCAGCAGGCGAGCGATACGCCCTAGCAACCTCCGCTAAAGTAACTGCTCATAAAGTCGGAATGTTCTTAAATACATACATTTCGAATACGTGCACAAATATGTGTTTCAAGTTTTACAGTTTTAATTTTAAATTTCTTGTTTAACCTTATTTTATTACGATGTTTATACCGTTATTAAGAATGAATAAATACAATAACAAACACTATTACTATCCTAATTGTCACAAAAAATACAAAAAAAATTCTCGTGCTGTGTTTTCGAGCAAAGGCAGTCAAATGAGTGGCTAAACAGATATATATATATATATATATATACAGTTGGTTCAACAAAATATTTTGTCTACAGTCTAATTTATTTTGGATTAATACAGGAGTTTCGTTGATTTGAGCGTGTATTTTGTTGGATGAACAAAATTCATTTTATTGATTTGTTTACCCAACAAAATATTTTGCTAGAACGACTAACAATACTTTTGGCCCTATAAAAACAAATATTTTGTTGGCTGTTCTCTCAGTGTAAGCAGTTCTGGTAAGGCCCCGCATGCGCGCGAGTGGGCCGATGCGCCCCCTCCCCCCTCCCGCAACCTCATCGCCGCTGGTCTGGGGAAAGGGGCGGAGAATGTGACCAACGTAGAACTATTTATGCACTGTAAAGTTACAGGTTTTATAAGTGGCATATTATATGATTTTCAGGTGCAAATAACTGCAGACAATCTTCCGAACTTAGCTTCATTCATACTTTGTTTATCACGGTGAAATGTCAGTTTGTCTGGTAGATGAGCTTATTTTATATCACTTCAATTACTTTATAAGTAAATACGTACACCCTATTTGCTTGTTATTTACGCCAGCTCTTTTTTTTAATTTTCGCAACACATAATTAATCTGTGACACCTCATAATGTTGCATTAGGGGTCATGATAGAGCGTAATAATTATATAACGATGAAGCAGATAGGTGATGGTTCGTAAACATCAGGACCTGCAGAGCAGATGAGGGTGAAGCGAAGTATGGACCCGCGCCAGAATTCAAGGGTGGGGGGGGGATAAAACGGGAGATCCTGAGAAAACTCGCCGACCAGTGACATCGTCCGGCACGATTCCCACGTGCAAAAATCAGGAAGCGGCACCGCTGAAAAACAAACCAGGTTCGCTTTGGTAAGCGGCGAGCGCTCTAGCCGCTGCACCACCGCGGCCCCAGTGATGACACCGATTATGCGCGTAAGCAATTCAAAGAACACTATATTGAGTAAAGTCCTTTCTGCTCTAGCTTCCGTGCATAGCAGTGCCGATTGTAATCCTAGAAAAGTCAAATACCAAGGCGTTGTTAGATAATATGGAAATTATCCAGCTCGCAGGTGAAGGACAAAAACGAGCAGCATGCATCGTGCAATGTTACAAAGCCATCCCCATTTAAATCAGGGTTCGGAGCAGTTTTTCGAGTTGTAGGACGTAAAACAAATCGCAGAATAACGGGAATGCAAACAGATGTCGTATAAATAAATACATAAAGACGACAAACACACCTTGTACTTTCTAATTGTCTATATAAGAACGCGGTAAACTGAAAGAGTAATGGCATGCAGGAGTGGGAAAAATTCAGTAGATGAACATCTGAAAGCCTTGTAATACGAGGGAAGTTTTCGTAATGGAAATAATTTTGTCTTCTGGGTGCTACCGTAAAAATCCGTACAATCACTTCTGGAACAGCTACTTTTACACTGTTATGTTTGTATCGACGATGCTGAGACGAGTGTCAATTATGAAAAAGGGACTTATTATTTTATAAAATTGAAGAACACAATGAAACAAAGTACAGGAAGTTTAAAGCGTACAGAATAGCAAAGTACTCTAATAAGTTTACTGTTGAAGAAGGTAGATTGATTTTGTTTTAATTTTTATTGTAGTATAGCAGAGGTAACTGTTCAAAGTCTAATAAGCTGGTTAAGGGGGGCATCACAAAATTGACAATATTATATGCGGCAGGTGCAATTTTTTTTTTGGTGTTTTAACTTGCCCTGTCTCTCATTGTAACAGCGGCTAATGTTTGGAAACGAGGAATCTTTTTAAACCAAAGTACAAAGTATAAATACAAATTTTTAAAATATTTTAAAGAAATTAACGTTGCAAGACACATTAAAGTTTCAAATAGACTATTAATTGTACTCTCTGCATCCTTTGACATACTAATAGAAATGTCTGTCTCTGTTACATGTCTGAGATTAGGGACTAATGGTGGGACAATGGGAAACCTACTTGTGCAGGAACATCGCGGTGCGCCACTAAATTCGTTAGCGTACCTCGCTAGAAGTTTGTCTTATTTGAACGGCGTATTGTTTGTATAGTTCCGTTCCCAATCCGAACTAATTGGGACCGACGATCGTTGAGTGAGACTGTATAAAGTGAGGCATCCACTCCTCTACGGTTCTCGAGTTTGTGGAACATCTAGCGGCAAATGTGTCTTGCCACCTTCCGTTCCCTTACTCTACTCTAAGCACGATATCATGACTTGAAGTTGTATTATTTAATGTGTTGCGTTTTATCGTTCAAATCGTACATGAATAAAGTTGGCTGGAGCGAGATAGATAATGGCTCAAAGTGGTAGAGCAACTCATCTGATTTTGGAATGGAGAATGGAGAGCGGAGAAATTTGGACGGTTTTTAACAATTGGGTCTTGAGATTCGACGAGGGTGTAGCGAGGCGAGTATGGAGCAGCGCCGAAATGCAAGTGCGGGGGAAAAGTGAGATCGCCGAGAAAACCCGGCGTCGTCCAGCACGATTCCCACATGCGAAAATCTGGGGAGCGATTCCGTCGAGAATCGAACCCGGTTCGTCTTGGTGGGAGGCGAGTAGTCTGACTACTATACCACAGATGTCCATGATTGAGGAGTTAGGTACTGTGGGAGATTCACAAGGGACACACATAAAATCATTTGAAAAAAAATTATCACCCGTAATGTGCCATCGCAGGGGCACACAAGTGGGTACAGACACATTACATAATAGTAATTATACAGAAAACATCAAAATATTGTACTACAACAAGCATGTATGGCAGGGGACCAACACTTGAAGGATGCAGTTAGTATGGTATTGGATAACTCGTAGCATGGTGACAGGGGGCGATACAGTCGAGCATGGAGGTACAGAGACCTAGAATGTTGTTGTGAGAAAGACCCTGCCACAGCTGGCTCAACCGGCCCTCCAAATCCGCAGTAGTTGCCGCTGGCCGAAGTTGCCGTAACATTCTTGATAGGCGAGAGGTCTGGGGACATTGCTGGCCAAGGAAGTATGTTGACATCACGAAGACAGGCTACAGATACCCGTGTTGTGCGAAGCCGGGCATTATCCTGCTGGAAAATGGGGCTGTCAAGCTGCACCAGGAAGAGAAGCGCACATGGTTGTAGAATTTCCTGTAGGTATCGCGGTTCCATCAGGGTTCCTTCAATCTCCACCAGTAGGGTGCGGGAATAGTAGGAAATGGCACTCCATAACTCTACAGTGAAGTGTGGATCACAGCGCTGGCCAGGACGTCTCCAGACTTGAATTAGGTGGTCGTCTGTATCCAGACAGAACTGTGATTCATCGCTGAATACCACTCGTTGCTAATCCACAAGCTGCGATGCTGCCCATCTCTGGTAGAAGGTAACAAGTTCTCGGCAAAACTCGGGTAATAATGGCAAACGTAAGGGACACCGCGAAGACAGATCTCGCTCAGCTAGCCACCTAGATATGGTTAGGGTGGAACATTCAACCTGCCTCTCGGAGGCCGACGATGCGGCCTCTATCAAACTCATCCAGCTGGGCAAAGATGGCTTGTCAAATGCGCCATCGGGGCACGCTGCGTGTATACTGAACTTGGCTCTGTGGCTCACACCGCTACTAAGCCTTATTTGGTGTCTTGCAGCTATACTAATAATATATATACATGTATGGTACCTAGTGTCACATCGCGTGCAAGCAAAGCGCATTAAACATGTTGGACTATGACGGTACTGTGTGGCAATCTTCGTTGTTCTTGCACTATTCGTTCATGGTAATATTTCTTTTGCATACGAGTGTAGTAATTTACAAGTCAAACATCTGCAACCATCACAGATAATAATAATTATTATTTGTGAAGATTTTGTGCTACATTATAGTTTAGTTACGCAAAGGTCTTACAAATGAGCGACGCTTTATAAACCAGTTTGGTTAGGCTAAGTACCGATCCCACCTTGTTTAGAATTGGAAGGTTGAGTTGAGAGGCAGTTACGGTGGTCGGCAAGTTTATTCTCTAGTTAACTGCTAGAATATCTTGTCAGGTTGGCGTCACCGTGAGAATAGACGCCGCTGCTATTGTTGAGTGGTAGAAGCAACGCTTGCAGTTTCAAATAGGCCTTCAGCGGATGAAGCAATGGTGACCCGATTGTAGCAACACCGCTGAAGATTATTACAAAACCCTACACCTCCGGCGTACTGCGCCGGCAGTGGGGATTCTTGCAGTTTCAAATAACTACTAAAACAATGGCGGTCTAATTGTTTTGATTTTTTGCTCGAAGACTTGGTTACACTGTTATTGTGAGGGCGCGTTCATGAAGGGCTGTTGAACTAACGCCTGCCCTAATCATTACAACAAAGGATTAACGCATGAAACTCACTGTGGTTTGTAGTTTATATTACTTTAAATATGGCAGTTCTCGACCAAACTGAATAAATGTTTGGTAAAAAAGCTCTTGATTTTAGCATAAAATGCAGATTTAGAAAAACATTTATGTACTTTCTTTGCAATATTTTCGTTACGCTTAAAAAGACACGCACAAGTTCAGAAAAAAAAATGTTTTACAAGAAACTACAAAACTAGGAATACTTTAAGAAAGCCTCCCTTTTGTATAAAGTGTGTAATTGCTTTACTGAACTGTTTTCAGAAATTCTAAACCAAAATATTGTGATAAATTGTTATACATTTTTTTAAATGTGAGAAATGCATAAAAAATTTACGCCGGGGGAAGTAAAGGCACACAATAAATCAAATTTGAAATTCTGAAATGAATTTTTGAAACATAATTGTCACTTTGCAAGTAAAACTCATATGCAAACAAGTTTTAACTTTATATTAAATGTAGTTAATATTTTTTCAAAGAAATGTATTTCCCGAATTTGATTTCCTAAAAAATACACGAATTTTGAAAAGAGTATTTTTGGAAGAGTTGACAGTATTATTAGATGGATTAAAAAAGTTATAAAAATACATTCCTTGATAAAGACATACTTGGTGGGCACGGGATGACACGAGCACACTGCAGGAATACCGAGCTGAAGGTTTTCAAATTGGGATTTTTTTCTAGGTGAAAACTGGCTGCAGAAACAATTGAAGTGTCTGAATTACAGTGCATATGCAATTCCCCAGATAGCTCCTCAGAATCTGGAAAAAAATATCCAAACATTTGCATAGAACAATAACGCCGCTAGGAGCGTCGCACGGCGCAAAGGGGGAGACGGAGGGGGGGAGGGAGCACAGTGTTTGTACAGCCGAACAGGCGCGCCCGCATTCGTCGTCCAATCCATCACACGGAGTATTTTTCCAGCACTCTCGCCGCTGCTGTTACAATTTGTGGCTGCTGGGTATTGTGGCTCGGGCACGAGCAGAGGGAACGCGGGAATTCTGCGCCACCAGTCTCCAGGCACTCCGGGAGTGCCTGCCGTGCCTCCCCCTTCCTCAAACTCTTCTCTGGGCCCACAGCGCGCGCAGCCACCCCGGAGCCCCGGAATGCTATTGTGATCCGCGTCGTCTGTTGTCTCAGCCAACAATCCCACCAGTCTCTTTGTGCGCCCCAGGCTTTGTGGCGCCTTCGCGGAGCGCTTTCTAAACTAAACGACCATATCATTTCTGCCCTGGTAACCCCCGCTCAGCGCTGCGCAACAAGCGAGAAAGATTGCTGTTGCTTGATACATTTACAAGTTTGCAGGGGCACACTCTTTAATGGGATGGGGTTTATGAGTGGGAAGAGGAGATCACAGTAGTATAGGGTTTGCAGTGCTTGTAGTGTGACAAAATTCTCAGGTTCATATCCACATATTCTGCGCGGTTCTCATCCACTACTACAATGCTTGCTAACATTTAAAGTAGGATATATTGGGGTATCTTTAAAAAAAATATAATAAAAATTTCACAACACATTGCTTTGTTATTGTCTTATTAATTTATTGTTCGCTGCGTTTAAATATTTCGCAAACAAAAATGACTTGTTTAGTTTCAGATGGGAACTGAGATATTATTTATACGAATCGCTGGGTGACTGTCAATTGTAGCACACCACACGCTAGCCACTCAAACTTTCAGTACAAAATACCCTTTTAGAAAATTATATATAAACCATTAGTCAAAGATAAAATAGCCGAAGGGAGGAATGTTAACCTTCATTTCAAAATAATTACATTTCTTTAGGAAAGTCAATTTTCAAGGCCAGAAGCATGCGTATTATTTACAGAGAAGAAGGTTTAAAAGTGCCCACAATATTTATTTGTATAAGTATAGCTAGAGAAATTGATAGTTACTGTTTTACAAAATACTTAAACGGAGACGGAAACATTTCAAGTGCAACATCCTATATTTTGCACACTAGATAAATAACCAGTTGGAAATAGGAAACAAAATATTTTTTTTTGGCATATATCAACAAAACTATGCATTATAATCCAATATTTATTGAAATTATTTATAGATATTTGATTGGCAATTTGTAAAGAAAATACGTTGTTAAAATATTATTACATAATTTGTTTCGGAAATTATACATTACAGAATCATAAGGTGAAATGTGCGAATGGAAAGAAACATTATTATACATATTGCTTCAAGAAACTCAGCCATGCAAAAACAATTTCTTGTAAGAGGGCTACATGAGTTCTTTTGGTGTAATGTGGTCTGGCCTCACAGCACAGGGTAGTGTGTTAGCCCCTTGTAGAGCCTTTTAAACCAAGGCTGCGGCTTTCAGTCAGGCGTTGTGCTGCAGAATGTTCTATTCGGTATACTGTGGAGAAATGTCAGGAAATAGGACTGGAGGATATCGTGGACATATCGATTGGCTATCAATGAACTCCATAAAACCACGAGTCAGGTTCTGAAATCATAACTAATGAAAATCCACATTACAATGCTAGTTGTAGGGCCTAAATTTAGTTTCACAGTATAGTCATTTGAAGTAACATTGCACCACTTCAGAGTAGCTCCGCACCACATATTTTCATTTAAAATAAAGGTCTTACAGTCCCTACTTAGATGAATACTTAATTTTTACCAGTTTTATTTTTATGGGGGAAATCAAATTAGGTAGATGGCGTAAAGTTGCCCCCGGCTGGTGCAATGTTGCCCCTAATGNTTTATTTTTATGGGGGAAATCAAATTAGGTAGATGGCGTAAAGTTGCCCCCGGCTGGTGCAATGTTGCCCCTAATGATGCATAAACAAGATATTTATTCCGACTTTTAGGACGTCATAACCTCAGGCATCAATCATTGCACTTTAGAGTGAAGCTTAACTCACTCGAGAAGGTGATGCGACGCCATTTCTGCCTACAACGCTCATGTTATGTACACCACAGATGTGCTTGATGATGAATCGGTACAAATGGCGATCTGTGCAGAAGATGCCTTTCCATGGTCACTGAATCGCTGATGGGTGTCCCTCGGAGACACTGGTTACATAAGTATTGTCCTTACTTACTGCACGATCAGTGTGGATGTTACGTTCGTATCTCTCGTCACATTTCGCCTGATGTGCGCATCTTCATGGACTGCGGTGTGATGACGGTATCCAGAACCTTGTTTAGGTGACTTATGGACTAGGTCTGTCCATGTGCCAATACTTCTCGTCATAGAGGAAATCAATTCACTGACAGTTATGAAGTAAAAACCATATATGTAATATATATGTAATATTAATATTCAACTAGCCAATCAATAGCAGCGATAGTTTGAGGAATATTTTCATAATAATCACTTTATTAGTGAATATTATTCAGTTTCACATACACTCAATTGCAAAAAAATTGATTACCCTGAAGGTGCCATTGCAGGGACACTTAAGTGGGTACAAGCATAGGGCATGGTAATATGTATACAGCAGATATAATATTGTACCACACCAAGCATGTATTGCAGGGGACCAACCCGTGCAGGATGCTCTTACTATAGTGTTGAATCACTTGTAGCACAGTGACAGTCGGTAATATGGTCGAGCTTGGAGGCATGCAGACGTCGGATGTTCTTTTGAGAAAGATCCTGCCCCAGATGGCTCAACTGACCCTCCAAATCCGCCGTAGTTACCGCTGGCTGAAGTTGTCGGCCAATCTAGACCCGAACATTCTTGATGGGCGAAATGTCTGGGAACAATGCTGATCAAGGAAGCAGTTTGACATTACGAAACTGCNGACCCGAACATTCTTGATGGGCGAAATGTCTGGGAACAATGCTGATCAAGGAAGCAGTTTGACATTACGAAACTGCGAAACTGGGCATTATCCTGCTGGAAGGTGGGGGTTGTCAAGCTGCACCAGGAAGGGGAGTGCACATGGTCACCNTGCGAAACTGGGCATTATCCTGCTGGAAGGTGGGGGTTGTCAAGCTGCACCAGGAAGGGGAGTGCACATGGTCACCGAATTTCCTGTACATATCGCTGCGCCCTCACGGGTTATTCAACCACCCTCAGTGGGGTGCGGGAATCATAGGGGAAATGCACCTCATACCGTGATGCCTCCAGTTGGGGGCGGTGTGCCACTCTACAATGAAGCGTTTAGCATGGCTCTGGCCAGAACATCCCCAGATTCGAATTCGGTGGTCGTCTGCATCCAGACAGAACCGTGATTTGTCGCCGAAATCCACTCGTCTCCAATCCGCAAGGTGCCATGCTGCCCGTTCCAGGCAGAAGGTCACACGTGCTCGGCGATGCTCAAGTCGTAATGGTAGACATCGTAAGGGACGCCGCGACGACAGATCCCGCTGTGCTAGCCGCCTGGATATGGTACTGGTGGACACAAGCGTATCCCAAGCTGCTGTGGCATGTCCCTGTATGGTGCGCAGCGACAATGTTGAGTGCTTACAGCCTGTTGCACAATGAAACAGTCCTCCTTGCTGGTGGTCGGCCGGGGTCGACCCGAGCCTTCTCGACGGGTGTGTGTGTACCCTTCTGTTCCCGCTACATCTGAAACCGACTCACAGAGTGGACAGAACGGTTCAAGTGGCGAGCAATGTGTCGAAACATCCAACCTGCGTCTCGGAGGTCGACGATGCGGCCTCTCTCAAACGTATCAATCTGCTCAAAGGTTTGTCGAACGCGCTGTCGGTGCATGCTGCGTGTTCACTGAACTTAGTTATGTGGATTACACAGCGCACACTGCTCACACTGCTACTAAGGCCTTACTCGGTGTCCTGCAGCTATGGATGACGGAGGGACATGCATGCCCCCTAGTGGCACATTCGCGCAAGCAAACAGCACCAAACACAAATGGGACACATGTCGGGCAATAAAGATACCGTGTGGCTTTCTTCGTTGTACTCGCGCGATTCGTTCATGGTGATCACTTTTGTTTTGTGGAAGTGAGTGTGGTTTTACTTGAAACACTTCAGTTTAATTTTGTAAGTCAAAGGTCTCGCTGTAGTCCGAGCATTTAAGCAGTCACACATTATCACTGACAATTTTGATGTAAATTGATAACCTGTATATAACTAATTGAAATATCGCTTCTCTGACAGATGTATTCAATTTTAATCTTGCTCTAATAACCGTATTTTAGTATCTTCAGGAAGTATGCGTAATAATTACGAAACGATAGTACAGGCTATCCATGGTATCTTCACACTTTGTAAATAAAACCTTTCTAAAATCACCTCCCCCCCCCACACGAATGAAATGTTTTGTTGTTTCCTATGTGTTTAATAATTCCGTTAGTATTAATGTACATCTTTGTTTTGATTAATCAAATTTTTACTTGTATTCTCCCTACAGCTTATAATATTAATGAGTAGTTAACACGAATAAAAAAGCAGAGAGAATAGACAAATATTGTCAAAGGTTAATAAATAGCTCCTAGGGCATGTAAAATATTGTTAAATTAAGTTTCTTTACTTGTAAAGTAAACACTTTTAATTGCCATATCTAGGTTTTTAATAATACAGAAAAAAATTTAATTTTTTTATATACAAAATATTTATTTATCTAATTGTTTGTCCAGCGCACAAATACGGTGAGTTGGTTTCCCCTGAAAGTTTTCTGTAGACTTGTTTCGTTTACATGTGGCGGAGGGATACGTAGCGAGTAGCCCGAAAGTAGAGCTTCCAATAATTTTGGTAGTAAACACGAACAGACTATACCTCAAATCTCTCGAAAGTGAGCGTAGGTCTGTGTTGATATTACGTGCATTCATCCTCACATATCCAGCAGAGGAGCCTTCGAGGTGAGAAACGTGTAAAGATGGACTCTTAAAAAAAAAAACTAGTAATGCGCAGGTATTCCTCCCCTGGGCTCGGCGGTCGGCACAGGATAGCAGTAATGCGCGCCCGTTAACGCTCCCTTCCTGGCTGTTGTACCGTCGTCTGGGACGCAGGCAGTGGTCATGAGCGCTCGTTCCCGTCCCATACTCCGGCCGATATGCCGAGAGCTGCGTGGCGTGGCTTATTGCACCGCGCATCTCCAGATAGCCGCCGAGAGCAGGCCATCTCGGCATCTTCTTCCCTCTCGTACGTACATNGAGATAGCCGCCGAGAGCAGGGCCATCTCGGCATCTTCTTTCCTCTCGTACGTACATTTGCCCCCCTGGACACATCTGCTTTCAGTTCCCGCATGCCGCCTGCTGAGGCAGCAAAGTCTATTCGTGGTTTATTCACAATTTTCCGAACTAACCTTTGAAAAAATCACCCCATGTATGACGTGTTTCCTTGTTTCCTAAATATGCCATGCATCAAAAGCCTTTTTTTACTTGTGTACCTTATTTTTGGTTGAATTGAACTATTACTTATATTCCTTCGAAAAATTAGTATCATATATAATTAATGTGAATAAAACAGAGGAAACACATATACTTTGGTAACACATGGTAAGAGATAGCTCATATGGAAAATATTATGTAACTAGGTGCGCAAGAGTACGGTGCGTCGTCCCTCTGCTGTAATTTTCTAAACTTAGTTAAAGCTTTGTTTGCATAAGGCGGAGAAATATCCCGGGAGTAGAACTTAAGCAGGGCTTGAGAAAAGTTGGAAGTAACCGTGAACGTACTATAAGAACACGAATCCCATTCGCCTTGCAAGTCGTCTGGCGTCAGAATAACAATACTTGTCAGCCGAGGATTTGCCAGGTTACAGTGCGTTACTTTTGGAACACGCTGGCTAGTTCTATATACTGTAGTCTATACTATCTGTCCATTGCCTAAATTTTCCCCACGTATAGAAACTAACACTGTCATTTACCTGACGACTGGTGAACATGCCCGGGTCATGTGACTGCGTTGCAGAACAATTTTTTCATTAATGCCGAGAGAGTTTTCTTTTCGAAGACTGTCCCATCTCCCAGTTGAAAATATGAACTTTCCCCTGAAATACAAATACATAAGACTTTACTTCTTGAATGTGTAAATACTTTAATTATTTGTCACATTATGCAATGAATATGGAAAGTCGATATTGTTTTTCCAAATTTCATTTAGTAACGTCAATGCTAAATAAGTGCTCTGTTCACACGACACTTTTTGCGTTACACACTAAAAACAGAAAAGTACCGACAAGGAATTAAAATGTTTGGAATATTGTTAATTTAAAAATTTCAACGGACTGAATAATGCATTATATCATAACTGTAATTTCTATGCCAGTTTCGAAACAGAGAGTTTAGATTCTAAAATCCAGTGTACCGAGATATAAGCCAACATAATTTTAGATTGCACAGATATAGTAAATGTACGAGTAAATTAACAGTATTCACTGGCTGAAAGTTGTTTTGACAAAGGATACTATGATCATTCTCGAGTATGGTTTGTCAGCTTTTAGACAACGAATTCAGCAGAGGGAAAATAGAAAGCATCTTTTATTTTTAGTATAAAATGGAAAAGATGTTGGTTTTTAAATATTTCTCCCTGAGTTCAGTTCTAATAATGTTGTACAAGCTCGCATACGTATGCACGATGCATGGAAAATAATCTGCATTCTCCACATCACTTATAAGTGACATTTATCCGATAAAAATTTTACTCGATTGCGTCTGAAACGTTTTGTTAGGCCTATCTAGTCGGAGTGGATTTTTTTGTGAACATAATTTGAGTTGTGTGGGGAAGAAGGCTAAGTGAAATTTATTTTTGTGATAGTCTTAGAGAATGAACATGACCAAACATATTTGATTGAAAAAGTATTTTGTTATATGATTTTCAAATTATATAGAACACAGCAGAACATTTGGAGAATGTGTGTGTGGTAGGCGGGCATCTTTTTTCAGCGTGGTTTCACCACGTGAATACATCAAAATAGTATCTTGATATTGAACTACTTTAGGGCGATTTTTAAAGGACTCAAAGTCGTTAAGATACTACTGATAGGCCCCAATGACTTTAAAATAAATTAATCTTAATTTGTTTTCCAGAAATATTTTCTGACTTTTACAAAGGAGCATTAAATTGTCTTCCATATTAATAATATTAATTTAATATATTGGGCAAACTCATTGCCATAAAAATTTCCGAATTTAGAGGAGATTTAGAAATGGGATCAGTGTAAACGTTGATGCAAGTTAACGATCACAACATAACGATTGGGCCTTTTATTCGGCGAAAATCGTACTGTTAAAGAGTACCTTTGATACATCGCTGCACAACCCCTAACATGCTGCGATAAGGTCCGTGATAGAGACGTCTAATGCTATAAGGTCCGGCATGGAGTGATAGAGACGTCTAATGCTATCCTGCGGAAGACTGTCCCATAGTTACTGATTGCAACTGTCTTATTTAGCTATTGCAGACCCGCTGATAACTGATGATGTCATTTAAGTTGGCTTCATACGTGTTCTACAGGCGACAATACCGGAAAAGAAATTGGCACCGACATCACGAATGCAGTCCTAGGAAATCGCATGCTGTATATGGGTGGGAATTATCGTGTTGGGGAATTATCGTGTTGGGGAATTATCGTGTTGGGGAATTGTCCGTTTGGAGTCGCTACGTAAAGGAAAGTGCCCGAAGTATTGCTGTGCCGTCGATGTTTCTCCAATCATTATTGTGTAACGTATGATAATCTGGTTAATTCTGCCAACTTATCAATTTCATTTTATTTCCACTGCAAATTTATGGTTTATATTTATTATTTGCATGGCAGTTCTATTGGCAGCATGCCTGTTTCAAAAAACTTATATGAGAAATTTTTGTAACTAACTCATTATCTCTGGTCTGTATGTGTACGTTCCTGTAAATAAATGCATTATAAATTCAATTCAATTCAAAAAACGTATATGTGGAATGGACATGAAACTGTTTGTTAACTGTCATAGATTATACTACTTATTATTTTAATTTATTTGGTTATATATTTTAAATTTTTGAAGTGAATGCTCCAAATATTGTTTTCCTCTATATGCTAAAATTTCTTAAATTTGAATGGTACCTTAATAACTTATCATACGTTACCTTAGTATTTTATTATTAAACTTTAGCTTCATTTCCTGAATACTTAATCTGCCAACTTATTAATTTTCATTTTATTTCCACTACAAATTTATTGTTTATATTTATTTTGCATGACTGTTATATTGGCAGAATTATTTGTTATTTAGTTACTCTATGTGCTTGCAATGTTTTGCAAATATTTGTTTATTTTATTTCTTACTTCTTTAATTTGCAGTATTATAGTTGGGTATGACCAAATTGTCAAATTAACTTAATGTTTTAATGCAGCAATTTAAGATAGAAGTGTCAAACCGATTGCTAAAAGAAATATATTTAATGTTAACATTGATCGATTATTGGCATCATAGTACAATATGTAATATTTAGCAAAGAAAGTTTTGGAAGTGCTTCCCCTATTGTGCTATGGCAAATTCAAACTGGACTGTGTTGAAAAATTATCTTTGTTCTTGGAACTTTTAAGTCGGCATATTGAATTCTGAAGCTTATCGAATTTTTTTTTGAAAAATGGTTATTTATTGTGGATTCTATAGTTAAGACTTATTCAGGACATCATTTTTTGCCGCTGGGTTGCGAATGGCGTACAAGAAGAATGCCCACATAGTCAGTTTGCAGAAAGGGGCTATCTGAGTTGTTACATGTCCAGTCTGATAACAATTAATTTGCTATCATGAACTACGAGAACTCCTTGATCCAGAAGAATTACCGATACAGATAATTAAAGACTGAAATAAGTTGCAGATGGCAGTAGTTCCATATAATATGAATTTTAAAATTTAGTATGCGAGAATTCTGCATAATCCTTACTCTATTGCTTTACTGGTAAAGTTAGCCCACACTTCCTTCAAAAGTAGAGGTCTAAGGCATCTACTTAAATATTTTATAAATCTGAGTAGCCGAGGCAAGAAAATGTGATTAATGGAGTAGAACCACGGGAAGACCTTTTTTTTTATTGGACGTTGAATAATATTTTCCCTAGAGTGAAAAGACTACCTTAGGCTGCCAAATGTCGACTGTAATTATAATTATATTCTGAGTTGAGCGTTTAAAATTGAGATACATGTATTCTTATACCTGAACATTGATTGCTTATGTTTCTTTACCAAACTTTCAAATGCAATAATTAAAAACTCCTCAATAATTGAACTGCTTTATTGGTTGGTAGTTTGCTCGTTAGTGGTTTATATTTTTTATTATAATCATAGTAGTGATTATTACTGATCTCTTGTTAATGTGGTCATTCTACTACAAGTTCTACTATTATTTTCACTACACTATACAAGTTACCTATATTACAACTTGGTCCGTTAACACCTACACCCGAATAATCACACATATCCCAATACAATATACAACACGTATATCTTTTTCATTGGCGCCGTGCGCGGGGACTAAAATATCCCAATACAACTCAGTGGCAACACACGTGTATCTATTTCAGAGGCAACCCACGTGGGGAATTAAAATCCATTTCAGTGAAGCCCGTTCGTGTGGCATTTTCACCATATACTTCATCACACACTTATAGTCATTTCAATTGCCAAATTTCGCTATTTTACATCTTCTGAGAAACGACTCATTGGAAATGGGTATCTTTGCTTTTCACTTGGGAAGTGATCCTTGACAAAAACAACACGAATTAACTTGGAAGTATGATACAATCGTTAATTAACAAAGTGGGGTACCATACTATCATATTTCTATTTATCTCTCTTTCTCTCTCTCTCTCTATATTGATATTATATACATTTTAATTTAATAATATTTCAGTTCATTATGTTAACTATTTTTTCGTGATTTTATATGTAACTAAATTTTAATACTTTTGGAATTTAACCTATAACTTTAATTTAAATTTAAATTTTTGATTTCGTGAAAGCTCTTTATAATTATTTAAATTTTGTTTATGGTTAATTTAAGGTTATGCCACCCTTCCATTTCTAGGATTTGGCTAGATTTTTTTCTATGTTTATTGATTGGGTTGCCAAGGCAACGTGTTTTGCATTTAATCTGTAGGAGTGCTTAGCACAATGGATCAGTTTTTTTTCTCTTTGGAGGTTAATTGAGGCCTAATTTTATCTCTCTTGCGATGGAAAGGTCTGTGACCTTTCTCGTAATTCCCAAACGACGACTTACCATGTACAAGACTTTGTTTCACGTCTTGTTTGGTCCGACAATTGTAAGGAGTAGAAGCGCATGGAGAAAGCTCTAGTTTCCGAGGGTGTCAAGACCGTCATAATTATAGCTCTATTCAGTCTGGCAGACCAAAATGTTGTCGAAAGTCAGGACAGGGAGCGTGGACTCACGCAAGAAGTCCCGAACAGGCGTTAACTATAGGGAATATTAGTGTGAAGCTGCCGACGCATCCCAAAGGACGGGGCGCGCCATAAGCCCTATGACTGACGTCATCCTGAACTACGCGACTGGGTCNCCTCCAGATTCATTGAGGTCGATAACACCTTATTTCTTTCACGGCCAAGATTACCATTTGAATTTGATTAATTTGGAACTCATTTAAATATGGTCCAATTTTATCCGGAGGCCGTTTGTATACTGCCTCAAATTCTCCGACCGAGTTTAGTTTATTTTAAGAAAAGTTTTTGTTTCATTTAACTTTTTCGAACATTAATCATCTTTATCCAAGTTTGAACATTTTTTTTTTGTTATTTCAATATTTGCCTAAGTCAGTCAGATTATTAGGAATTTTATTGATATTGATACAGCGACTGAAGGAGGGCAATTTAGTTATTTGATTTTTTTTCCTGCCTTAATAAAAGTTTGCAAGGAAGGGTGTAGGTAAATTTATATAAGTAATATTCTTCAGTAATTCATTCACTTTATTAAGGCACACTATAAGTTGATTTCTTTAATACACATTGCAGCAAATTCTAAAATATTATTTTATTTTTCTGATTGGATATCCAATTAAATACATCTACACGTTCAATTAATTCTTTTATTTGAGCATTTTTGGAGGTGTATTGTGTCGTATTTGAAGTGTTTTTCTGAATGTGTCCCCTTATGGGCTACTGTCTGATTTGACGAGGTACACTCTTTGAAAAGGGGTATCTATCTTGAAATTGCTAAGGCACCCAAAAACAAAACCAAAAGCAACAGGAACACATGTATTTATTAATTAATTTTTTGAACCATTTTATAAACATTAAAGTCTTCAGAACATAAAACACAGCAATATATATATATATATATAACGCGAGAGGGAGAGAGAAATAAAGAGAAATGTGGTAATCTGGTACCTCACTTTGTAAATTAACGATTACATATATAAAAAACAGTAAAATATATAAATTANAAATTAACGATTACATATATAAAAAACAGTAAAATATATAAATTATTTAATATAAATGATACATAAAATATACAATGTATAGATTTATAAACTGTGGGAGAGGGTCTGCTGCTCAGTATTTCCGGTAAATAACAACAAAATTTTTATTTACGAATGATGTGATTTTCACTCCATTTTCTTCCCTGGCGTGAGCGAGGGAACTGCGGGGGTCTTGAGTGGCGTAAGTTAGGCATTGTATTGAATGAGAAGAGGGGAAATAAAAACGGCCATTATCCAAGTGGGAAGACAGGCCATGAGACCCAGGACCCTAGTGCTCCTTCTGCTTCATTGCCTCACGTACTTCCTGTCCCTCAGGTCCCTCATCATGCTTGAAATACCTCCCTGCCCTCTCTTTTACTTCTGAACTGTGCTACTTGAAGGAAGGCGTGACGTGCTAAGAATAATAATAAACAGAGTTACGAGGATTCATCCCTTGGAATTTAAGTCCACGCATAGGAAAATTCTCACGTAGAACGGACGTTAATTTTAAGTAATATATCCTCTCTAGAGTGTCTCATAAACACTACAAAAAAGTACGAACAACACGTTAGACAGACATTAAATAACGAAAATTAACAGAAAAGACGTTCAATTTAGTCATTTAAAAGTTGGTAATGTTTCTCAGTTTAATAAGGCCGCGAAATGCCAACATTCCTTGGTTTGTTATTTAAAATTGGTTATTGNATATATATATATATATATAACGCGAGAGGGAGAGAGAAATAAAGAGAAATGTGGTAATCTGGTACCTCACTTTGTTAATTAACGATTACATATATAAAATACAGTAAAATATATAAATTATTTAATATAAATGATACATAAAAATAACAACATTTATAGACACATAAACTGTGGGAGATGGTCTGCTGCTCAGTACTTCCGGTAAATAACAACAAAATTTTTATTTACGAATTATGTGATTTTCCCTCAATTTTCTTCGCTGGCGTGAGTAAGAGAACTGTGGGGGTCTTGAGTGGAGTAAGTTAGGCATTGTATTGAATGAGAAGAGGGGAAATAAAAACGGCCATTATCCAAGTGGAAAGACAGGCCATGAGACCCAGGACCCTAGTGCTCCTTCTGCTTCATTGCCTCACGTACTTCTTGTCCCTCAGGTCCTTCATCATGCTTGAAACACCTCCCTGCTCTCTCTCTCTTACATCTGAACTGTGCTACTTGAAGGAAGGCGTGACGTGCTCAGAATAATAATAAACAGAGTTATGAGGATTCATCCCTTGGAATTTAAGTCCACGCATAGGAAAATTATCACGTAGAATGGACGTTAATTTTAAGTAATATATACTCTCTAGAGTGTCTCATAAACACTACAGAAAAGTACGAACAACACGTTAGACAAATATTCAATAACGAAAATTAACAGCAAAGACATTAAATTTAGTCATTTAAACGTTGGTAATGTTTCTCAGTTTAATAAGGCCGCGAAATGCCAACATTCCTTGGTTTGTTATTTAAAATTGGTTATTGTGGAAATATATTCACGAGCATCATTGGCAATAAAGTGTAAAATCCTGAATGATAATTATCGCACTGTGTTACATTGGCCAGAACACGATTTATTGACAAGAAAAGGTTTTAAACGTAGCTCTCTGTTTTTCGTCGATGCATGTAACCCATAACATTTACTTAAACATACTCACCTTTGCTTAGTTCATCTGTGGAAGCCAGAAGTTCCTGAAAAAAAAGCGTAGAAGGGAGAGACTAGTCATAAATTTGGTATTCACATATTTACGTTCCCACGTCTCGGAAACATGCAATTTTGATATGCTAATTCCAAGGGTAATAAATAGGAAACTTAAAGAGTAAAATAAATGTGGGGGAGGTAAACCTTCCGATGGCCAAGAATTTTGGCGTCCCTTGCTTTCAGAGTCGATGGGCAGTTCATTACCGCGGGAGTCACAGTATATCGGTCGCGGGAAATTTGCCTTAGTCCCCGATGGCCGTTTTAACTATAGCGTCATTATGAAGACGTGAAGAAGTTGTGCATATAACGTGCGGTATAAATAAAAGTAAGCAACTGCTCAAAACTTCTCGCGAGCAACTGCTTGATGGCGTTGATCAAGATTTAGTATAAATAAAACTAACCTACTGCTCACTATTACGAGCAATTGCTTAAATTTCCACGAGGTTCTTCATTTGGTGTCTCATTTACTAAAGTGCTGTTGATAAAAGCAGTGACCGAGTTCATGTTGGTGGTTCCGGAATGGAGAATAAAATACACAGGACAAAGGAACTCTGAAGAACTGGTTAAAAAAAAAGGTATAACCTTATTGAAATTTAAGCAGTTGTTCGGAATAATGAGCAGTAGCTTAGTTTTATTTATGCCAAATCTTGATCAATGCCATCAAGCAGTTACTCGCGAGCAGGTTGAGGAAAGCTATTTTTATTTATAGGAAGCAGAGCTAATGCTTCATATTCATGAGTTTTGAGTTGTTGCATACTTTAATTTATACACCCCAATGAGTCGACGATTTACCTCCTCTTTCCTTTCCTGTATGCAAGACTTAATTTGTGAACGAATCTGTGGGAACGTGAACACTGTTCGATGGGTTACGTCGAAATTAACTGTTTTATTCAAAACCATACGACATATTTTTTAAACTGTTTCATTGTTTTTCGCCACTTAGCCACTTACATGTTTTTCAAAGAGAAATTACATCAGAAATTGAATCACAGTTAATTGGATTTCATTTATGACTAGGTCTCTTTCATCATTTAAAATTTAAAACAATGCGAGTTATTCCTTTTAGGGCAATGGTACACGAAATCTGTATATTTGCCAGATTTTCGTCAGAAGTTGTTTTTCAGAGGGTTTATCGAAATGTTCGGCACAAGACATAACATTGAGATATCCACTGTATTTATTACTCNAAGTTGTTTTTCAGAGGGTTTATCGAAATGTTCGGCACAAGACATAACATTGAGATATCCACTGTATTTATTACTCTGGGATTACTGACGGAAGATAATAAAACACATCTTATTTCTTATATTCCATCAGTAATACGATAATAATACAGACAGTGAATATCCAACATTACAAGAACGTGTTTAAAATGATTAGTTGTGTCTTGTGCGAAAAATATCCAAAAATCCTCTGAAAAGTAACTTGTGACAATAATTAGGTAAACATACGGCTTTTGCGCAACATTTCCCCTGTGGCTCTTTACAGTTTCTCGTCCAGCAACACCAAAGTAGTCTCACTGACATCCTACTGCCGACAATGCATCTGCATCCAATGCACGCTTCACGTTTTAGGTGTTCAATCGTCGGCAACGGTTACTACTAACTTTAACTTCTCTGCCTCCAGTAGTTCAATCTCGTTTCCAAGATCGCTACTTCATTTAATCTCTTGAAACGCATCGGTTGCATGCAATTTCTCCTACACCCTTCCTTCCAACTGCGTAATTACGGCGACAGTGGTTTTGCCCCAAATCCTTACTCTTTAAACATACAGTAGCTTGCCTGCCTCGGCGTTCTCTACTGTCTGCTTCGGCAACGGCACTTGTACGACACTACGGCAAAGCCGCTTCCCAGGTCGCCATTAGGGTAACCAACCGGACGGTCGTGCCCAACCTCCAATGGAGCGAGCAAAGAGATTTTGGAAGCCCATAACATCGAGGTCTTGAGAGCCGATGAGGGTGAAGCGAGGTGAGTACGGAGCTGCGCCGGAATGAAAAGGCGGGGGGAACGGGAGATCCCCGAGAAAAACCGACGACCAGCGGCATCGTCCGGCACGATTCCCACATGCCGGGAATCGAACCNGCGGCATCGTCCGGCACGATTCCCACATGCCGGGAATCGAACCCGGTTCACCTTGGTGGGAGGCGAGTAGTCTAACCACTACACCACCGCAGCCTCAGCTCCACTGGAGTATAATTGCAACCACGCCAGTGGGTTCCCATGGACAAGAATTGAGATACACTCAGGCTATGTTTCAATTGTTAGTACATACTTTTTAACTATGCACACATTCGTACTTTCCGTTGTGTGTACTTACCCTGACTATTAGGACGGATTTTTTTCTGGCTGTACTTGACTCGTCGCACAACCTGGCGTAAATAACACAAACTACTAGAAAGAAAACACGTGTTTTGTCATTCTGAGCTAACAACTATGATTTTTGATGTTAATAAAAATTTCGTGTTCTATGTTGGTTGTCTTTGGTTACGGTTACGTCTATGGTGTTGTTGCAAAAAAATAACAATGATGCATTTGCAACGTGTAACAGTTAGGTTATTATAAACGCAGAAATAATGTCGCACATTGGTTGCTTCGTAGAGCAANTGCATTTGCAACGTGTAACAGTTAGGTTATTATAAACGCAGAAATAATGTCGCACATTGGTTGCTTCGTAGAGCAATAAGACGGCGGGAAGTAGAACCACAAAAGGTTCCATCGTGAGTTATGTACGCGACGTTTGAAAACAAACATGGCGACCTCCGCAAGTACGCAAATTCACCCAACAACAAGTAAGCAACTTCGTGAACTTGGCAAGCACAGAAGCTGTGTGTACCGTACCAGAAATTTGGATGGCGCTAGTATATACTTAGTGACGTCACAGGTGAAGCGTAGTATGGACATGCATACAGGATGATTCCAAAATCATGGGACAAACATTGAGGGGTGGTAGAGCTCACTAAAACAAACAATTATTGTATAGGAATATATGAGCGGGAGTGACGCGTTGAGGCACAAACAGTCCGATGGCCACCACGATCGCCAGATTTATCGAGTCTCGATTTTTTTCCTATGGGGGCATTTGAAAGCCAAGAATCCAGTTGATTCCATTGAAGACCTCGTCGCTCGACTATCCTGTGCGGCTGCACGCGTGCGTGAAATACCCGGCGTATTTGAATCTGTTCGCCAATCACTCCACCGACGCTACCAAGCTTGCATTACTGTCGGTGGTAGCAATTTTGAGCAATTATTATAAACATTGCTGTAAAAAGNAACACGTGGTCCGTCCGAGGCACCACCCCAACCTCTACTGTCTCTCCAGGACAGTGTCGGGGCTGTTTCGCAGCTCACTGCCTCGACCCTTCTCAGGGGAGAGAGCCCTCCAGGCTTCCTTCAGCTCGCGAAGTTCTATACTGGGGTCAAATAGCGTGATGGATCGAGGCTTGTTTTGTCTCCCGCCACCACGAATCAAACCTCAATGTATCGGACACCCGAGAGAACCTCAGGTGGGTTTGGCAACGGCAAAAAAATTCACTGAATTTTTTTTTTTTTTAAGTTTGTCCTGAATCAAATACGTGACTAAAATTTCGCGAATCAAGGTGATACATTTTTGGCCACACTGGACGCCACGGGGGAGCTGCGATAACGAGCCGCGACGTTCTTTCACATCTAAGAAAATTCAATATTTTTGATATATCTTTGGTATCACCGTGGAAGAAGTCACTATAGCATTCAACATTCAAACGATGTTACAGCGCTGTTTTCGCTTGCCAATGCTAGTTGAAAGGTTCATTTTACCACGCAAGCCTTTCTGCTCTCAGTCGAAAGCCACGGAAGGGCCGACTGAAAAAAATTCTTAATTTAGGTTGTATTGTTTTGGGCCCTCACGTCCCAGATGCCTCAGCCAGACAAAGAACACATTCCTACCTCCGTTCAGTCGGTAGGATTGGTTTGTACTGTAATGAGAATAATGCTAATGTAAATTTAATATGATACAATTAAAGTGTTAAAAATAATTCTACATTTCATAAGGACGAGGGTTAAAATAAAAGTAAGGAAAAAACCTTGCTTGTAGCTCAAATTATTTTTATACGTATTTGTATTATATTATGTGTGTCGTCCTGTAATAACGGACCTAGATTACAAATCAAATGCCCTGCAAAAACGGTCATGCTTTAGCCACCACAATGCATGGTATTTAGCTAATATAGCAATTTAAAATCGATTTTCAAAATACATTCCTGGTAATAGTTTAATAGTTGCGTATAGTATGAAGTTAAAATATATTACTGGTTATATTAAAAAATATTGATACTTAAATATGAAAAGGATTTTTAGATAATAACATATTTTTTTAAGTGTTACGTTAAAAAATATTTGCAAATGAGGGAGATTAATTGTTGTCCTATATGAAGTTTAGTAGGAAGCTATTTGTTAGTAATATTAATATCTGTAAAAATTTTCTTATTGTCTTTTGATTGGCCCATGATTACTAATACGTAGGTTCATGACAATGCTACTATTTAAATGCGACGGAAGAATATACAGTAGAAGAGATCAAGCAGGGTTCTTAGGAAAAAGCTCAGTGAGTTGAGAAACAGCGGCAGTAATCGGTATCTCTTTCACTATTAGCCGCTGCCTTATTAATTTTTTTCACAGATTCAGCAGTTGGTGCCAGTTAGGGGCGTGAATATTGAGAAATTATGCACAGTTCTGTAAATAAATACTAAGGAGATTGAAAATCCTTCATACTTGCGTATGTAGTACCACGTGAATGTATAATTATCGGGAGGAGGTACTTTTCGATGTAGTTCAGATAATGTTCGTACCCCCTTAAAATAAGAACGAATAAAATCATTTTGGGACTTGAACACACATTTTAGTATTGACATCCTAAAATTAATAATTTTAAATAATATATATCAAGTCTTTCGCTTGAGGTCAATAAACCGGTTTCTAATATAAATTGAACCACATAATATACTAGCTTAGAGTTAACAAACATAAAATTTGGGATTGGCAGTAAGGGTACGGTTTAAGAATTTTACACTTACGAAGAAGCTAGCATTAGTTATTTAAGTTTATGATTTCACTGATTAAATATAAGAGTAGGTTTAACACACGTTTCACTAACAGCGCTAGGTACTGTAGCGAAGGTAGTTGGGAAATTAAAGTGGAAAAGTTCCATTCATTAAAAATTTAATTATATTCGTCGTTTCGTATAATACTAGTTGATCACGGAAATAGTCGAGTATCACCTGCAATGTGATTGAAACGGGCTGTATACTAAACTGGCTTACCAATTAAATACATATACCTAAATTTACAGTTATGTATCAGGTACGATCAATGCGAATTGGTAAAATTTAGTTGACANCAATTAAATACATATACCTAAATTTACAGTTATGTATCAGGTACGATCAATGCGAATTGGTAAAATTTAGTTGACATCAAGCTTAATCCGAAAACTGTCATACGTTTCTTTTATTCGAGTAAAAATAACAAACATACGGGAGGAATTATTTANTCAAGCTTAATCCGAAAACTGTCATACGTTTCTTTTATTCGAGTAAAAATAACAAACATACGGGAGGAATTATTTATAAGAAGAAAATATCAAATCTTTATTACAACAGACATTTCTATCCACGTACTGTCATCTGAAAAATATTTGTCAGCGTCGGCCAGGAGTTTAAAGATGTTATCAAGGAACTTCCTTTTCCACGTTNACTGTCATCTGAAAAATATTTGTCAGCGTCGGCCAGGAGTTTAAAGATGTTATCAAGGAACTTCCTTTTCCACGTTGATTTTGCCTGTTGTGCATGATGCTAGTGGGGAGGTCGGAGAACCTTTTATGAGGCAAAGCAGAGAATGGAGGAACAGAAAAGAGAAGCTGCAAGAGAGCACGGGGCTATAAAACCTGCAAGGAACAAGCTACCCTCCCTCCACCTCTCACTATCCTCCCCTCCCCAAACCAAACAACACGAGGGAACCACAGACGCTGGGAGCTGCATCAGGAGTTGTGGACGTAAGCAAAATCTCTTGCTCTTCTATCCCAGAGATACCTTTGCTCTCCAGTATTTCAGCACTCCGCCATCCGCGGAGGGTACAGATCATCAGTCATCATAAGTACCTACTGTATGGGGAAGTGAGAATGTGAAGGAAAAAAACACAAAACAATAATATCAGAGTTAAAATAAAAAAAATTAATTTATTGGCTTATCATCCTTGGTATTTGATTTCCTACGTTCATGGATATTAGAATATTAGGATACATGGACATTAGGTATAGTTGGGGTTTCTTCACAATTTTTGAATTAAACCTTTGAAAAATACCACAAGAATGACGTGTTTGTTGTTTCCTAAATATGTCATGTATTGCAAGCGTTTTATACTTAAGTTAACACAAAATTACCTTATTTTTATTTAAATTGAAATTTTGTCTATATTTTATCTATAAATTATAATATTTCATTTATAATTTACATGAATAAAAGCAGAGAGGAAGTACGGGTGTTGATAATGCCTAGTAACGAATACTTATTATGCAAAATATTATTACACTGAGTGCGCACGAATGCGGTGCGTTGTCCCTTTGGTGTAATTTTCTAGACTAGGTGGAGGAACATTCTGGAAGCAGAACTTAAGCAGGACTTCAGAAAAGTTGGAGGTAACCGTGAATTGACTATAACTGCAGTATTAATTGTCCCCATTTCTATTTTTCGCTGTTTATCTGTTGAACTATGTAACATAATTTTCAAGACATGGAATATTTTCGGTTGCTTATTTTTTCGCTAAATATTAAAGTCAGCTTTTACTTTTTAGAGACACGCGAGTTGCTAACGCTGTGCCAGTCTTAATTAACAATATGAAAAACTGAGTGATGTTGTTATCTCAGTTTATTTTGAGATAATGGGGGCCCATTTTTACATGAGGGAAAATTCATAACACAAAAACACGAACATTTTAATTGGTACCTCTGTTAGCATGAATCTTCCGTATCAGTATAACCACTTTCATCCGCCTCGTATGTTAAGAAACAAAACCTTCCTGCTACTGTAAATTCGCCCTCACTCTTCTTGAATAACATTGTTTTGAAGTAATCACGTAACAGCTTAAATTTAATAATGTATTTCGCTCTTCCCAAGTCATAAAACAGCAAAATTGGCAGTCTTATTTCTAGGCTGGTCAAAAATAAGTTGCTGCATCGAACTCAATCTGCTTCCTATTTTTTTGGACTGATGAAACCATAACGTTTGTTGAAGTTCGTAATGATAGGAAGCCTTGCACCAAGTGTAGAGAAGCTGCAGGGGTCAAAGGACTCGTTATAGTGTTGTGAATAACACGTTGGAACATACAGTAATGATTTACGGGTAATTTTGTTGAATGAGTTNAGGACTCGTTATAGTGTTGTGAATAACACGTTGGAACATACAGTAATGATTTACGGGTAATTTTGTTGAATGAGTTTTGAAGTGGAGCATCTTGTGACAAATTTTACAGTAACTTGGCGAGCGCATGAGGTGTGGAAACAGCTTCAAACGGAACGGTGCGGAGTTAGTTCGAAAAATTTCAACACCCGAGAGTCTTCAAGATAAGGAAAGTAGAGGACGCTGGTCACTTATTAAAAGTGGACAGCGACGTTGCAAACGCATATATATATATATAGACACATCTACGCAGCACCATCAGAAAACTTGCACAAAAGTTCAACGTCTCCAGATCAACCATTACCGTCCATCTAC
>NQII01001826.1:0-18896 GCA_002778355.1 Clitarchus hookeri
GACTTCACTCCCGCCCGTCCGTCTCTCTCTCCACTGCACCAATGCTCTTGCAGACTTCACTCCCGCCATTCGTCGCTTTGCAGGTTCGTCGCTTCGCTGTCTTCGCACACTCTCCAAACTCTTAAATTGTCGGCTCGGAGGCCCGTTGTGGCTTAAGTAATTTCGCTAACCCGATCAAGAAGGTTCCCCGTACCCCGAGTCACTCTGGGAGAGGCAAGGGCGATGACCAGAACATTCTTTCAAAGATAACCCCAGAAATCCAATCCGCTGACGGTCAGGAGCGCACAAGTCTCGATAAGCTTGTCTGGCACAGGCGGTGGCTCGCCTTTGTAAATCGCCGCGCACTTCTCGCGTTATCGCTCTGCCCTCGGCACACTGTGTCACTCGCCCTAGTGGGACGGGACAAGGGAAGCGATGCAAGCAAGAAACATGTAACAAAGCCTTATTTCTTCCCAGAATTCTCAGTTAGAAACAAACAAAAGGCAATGCATGTATTGCGTTTAAATAAGACTTGAGGATCTCTTATTTATGCTATGACGTGTGAAGAATTTCGTTAAACCATTCGAAATGGAACTTGTTACAAGGAAATTGATGAACTCAAGATGGCTTGGAATAAGTGAGTGAGTGGAAAGATTTGGGCGGCTCTTAAAAGCGAAGTATTGAGAGTCGATAAGGGTGATTGAGGTGAGTATGAAGCAGCACCGAAATGAAAGGGCGGGAGAAACGGAAGATCCCCGAGAAAACCCGCCAACCAGCGGTATCGTCCGACACGATACCCACATGCGAAAATCCGGGAGTGACTCGGCCGGGTTTGAACCCGGTTCGCCTCAGTAGGAGGTAAGCATGGCGTGGAATGATCTCATTTAAATTTGTACTCCTTCGCGCGGAGCCGACCTACAATTCCAATACTAACTTCCACCCGCAGTAACGAAAATATGTGTAGGCGGGGCCCTAGGAGATTCGCGTAACTATTAAGGCACTTTATTTTCGCGAGAAGAGATCCACGGAGTCTAAACTTGAGTATTATCAGTGCACACCTGCAGTTTTCTTTAGCTTATTGGTAGCGTGTCTTTGTGAGAAGAAATTGTAGGTTCACCTAGTACCGAACGTCTGCAGTTCGTAATCAGGAGAGCCATACGCTTAACAGGTAAAGCCATCCACTCGCGAATGTGGATACATGCTAANGCTTATTGGTAGCGTGTCTTTGTGAGAAGAAATTGTAGGTTCACCTAGTACCGAACGTCTGCAGTTCGTAATCAGGAGAGCCATACGCTTAACAGGTAAAGCCATCCACTCGCGAATGTGGATACATGCTAAAGCGTTTACGAATACCGGCAGCCCAGAGTAGTTAACAATACAGAGGTGAAACAACCGCTGTTCCACGAACGCCAGCGGCACACGCCAGCAAAATGGCGCCACTGGTCAGCAACGTGTCGGTACGTCGTTCGCCAATCAGCGCCTGGTAACTTACTCGCCAGCCGGCAACCCAGCCAATCGTGAACCTTTCGCAGGAGGCGGTAGCCAGTTAGACATCAAGACCCGTCCCCAAAGCCTAGCGCAACCAGAGGAATGGGCACGCCCACGTTAAAAGAGCCGTCACTCCATTTCGTCTCTGTTTACTTATCTCTTCTGTGTCGGCAGGATCTTTTTCGCGAAAAAAAAACCGGTATCACTGAATATAATTAATGTTGCTGCTGTGGTGGATGTCTGTAAAATATACCATTTTGACTTGTTCCATTCGCTCATCCTAATGTTTTGCTCTGTTTTCCATATTGTATACTATAGAGACATGAAAAATTCGTGAGTTCAATGACCTGTAGGATATACTCCATTATCGTACGTAAAACTTTGCAAATATCACTGTTCATTGGTTGCTTGTTGTAGAAGCGGAAGACGGTGCTTCGGTCTGCATTTTATTGTGTGTTTGTTATTGGCTCAGAGTTGTCCAGGAGGTGTAAACTAACGGGTGGGCCAATACAATAAGCAATGCAAACGTATGAGGTTTTGAATTGTAGCTTGTCGCGAAATGAAACAGCGAATTTTTCAGGTCTCTATGTATACAACGAGTTTCTAAAATATGGGGACAAACGTCGGTGGCGTGTTACTGCCGAAAATATAAGACTAAAATGTAAGTACCCCTTATCTCGTCAAGTGATTATTAAGAAAGCTGTGCGGCCCTGGAAAATCCTAATTTAAATTTTTTCACTCTTCATTGCGGTTTGCCTATCTGGTATGCGACACACGATCTGTTTTGAATGTTAAACGTGAATTATCTCACAAACGATTCACCCAAGAGTGTTCCGGCAAGACGTTATTTTTTGTTAATTTAGAAAAAGTTGTGTTTAAACATTGCTGAGAACGTAGTGTTACAAAGTTTGATGCGGGCGTAGTGTTACGAACTAGCTTTTCAGCCCATTCGTACTTGAAAGTTTCTAGGGACGTAGCTCAATAACGACTCATGATTCGGTAGAGCACAACACTATCTGATGAGGTTTTATTACATGAAGGTTATACAGTTGCTATTTAAATGACTATTGATCGGGGGAGCCTTAAATTGAATACCAAGATGATTATTTAATTACATTATGATTCACGCCATTTTAATTAAACCTAACCATTTCCAAAAGGAAGGGGGATGATATTACCAACCTCGTTATAAGCAGTGTAATATCTCCTGAAATGCGAAACACCATTAACCAGTTTGTTGTTTAATCACGAGTGGTTTCTGATATTTTCAACTAAACGCATTCTAAAACTCACATTTTGGGGCTTCGTATTTCCTTTAATAATCACTTTTGGGTATAAGTTGTACATACATTTTTGGCTTATATTTTCTTAAGGAATTGCTTGCCGAAATTTGTCACCAAGTTTAAGAAACACGCGATATATGTTTGTGTTTGTTAAATGTGCCTTTTGAGTTGTTTCATATCCTCGAGCATCACAAGCTCGCTTCAGATCTACGAAAAACTAAAATAAATAAACGTCTACGTTTTCTTGGCTGCCGGTAAATATTTTTCAACTTTAGAGTGTTAAAATGTAATAATAATTTTATTGCTCTGACGTCTCCTTACAATTCGGTGGGACGTGGGACAATTTTTCAAAATGTTGGGACATTTAAGGCAAAACAAGTTCGGCTGGCAACACTGCTCCGAAGTGAACTCCCATGCAGGTTGACCGCAATGCAGGGACACCCAGAATTGACGTCAAAAAGTAATCATCTCCAAACGGCGTATTAATTTCACAAAATCAAATGAACTGAGAAAACAGTTGACGTGGGTGATCGAAACTTTTAATTAACTGCATGCGCGGTGCGTGCGCGATTGAGTTAATGGCAGAACTGAAATAGGCGGATGGCAATTTTTCTCCCTTTCGAAATGTTGCTTTTTTGATAAAGTCAGAAGTATACTACTGGTCCCTTGTAATGACATGGTTCCGTTTTGCAGAACGATTCTGTGTTTCTGATTTGTAAACTTCTGAACTCTACTTTGAAAGCGATTTCTTGCTTACTTTAACAATACCATAAAAAACATGAACTTGTCACCGTTTATGCCATCTAACACACAGATTCTGTTGTAGTAATTATACAAGAAGTTTAATAGATTTGATCTGAGATAGAAACGTTTAAGAGGGTGTGGTACATTGAGAAACACCAAAAGAACTGGGGAAAAAAAAATACACGTTTTTGGAAGCGAATATAGAAAAGGTAAGAAACTGTCTGGCATGTGAACAGTACTTTGAACTCTAGCAATCATTCAACGTTTCCCCACGATAGAAGATTGTCTTCAAGAATGCAGTTATTCTCATTTTACTGTTAAAACTATACTTGCTGTCGCGACTGTAATACGCGCACACACCCACACACAATTATGTACATTGAAAACTAATTAGCCTTCTCAGTGCCAGTATTTTCCGATCACTCAGTACGGACACAGAGTACTAAATAGTACAGAGTTGAAAAAGCCGCTCATTCCGCGGAGCTCCACCCTCAGACGTACTCGCCACCAAAATGGCGTCTCTAAACCAGCATCACGTCGGTACTGTTAGCCAATAAGCGACTGGTAACTTTCTCGCCAGCCGACACCCCAGCCAATAGCGAACGTTTCGCAGTATACGCGATAGCCAATTATAGACACAAGACCCGTTCCCAAAGCCTCGGGTAGCCAATCGGAGAGAATGGGTGCGGCCACATCAAAAGTAACCGCCACGCCATTTCGACTCTCGTGCGCTTGTTTACTCCGCGATACTGAGAAACCTGCGTTTGTGTTCTCGCATTTCATGCTACTCTTTCTCAGCGCCCTGTTCCGAGAGATGAGTGGTCGATGGCAGCGCTGTCTGGAACCGGCGCGCATTGAACATAACTTTGCCGGCGGCAAAGGGAAAACTGAAGTGGGGGCCGTGCGCAAATTTCCGTTTGTGCAAATAAATATCCCCGCTGCACAGTTGACGTGTGCAGCGACTCGCAGCTCCGAGAGACTGCTTTGACGTCGTTTCTCGGGGGTTCAGATCTGAAGAGAACGGGTTGTCCGGGGCCAAGGGGAGGGGGCAACGCGAGCGTCGAGGATAAAAATCACGTTTCCATTTGCACAGAAACTCGTTACCCGGGGACACGTGCTTGTGCAAAGTCTTAATAAAGTCTGGCGGAGGAGGATTCTGCACTCTGCGGCGTACCCGAGAAGCGGAGAGAGAGGCAGAGGCAGCTGTGAAATGAATACTGTCTCCCCTGAGACGCCATCTCGGGTTACGCACGGAATAACATATGTTTCATACTTTACTTGCTAACGTCCGTGGTTTCGAATTATGCACGAATGCTTGGCGGACTCGCATATTGAACCCCCTGAATACATTTTATTTGAAAGACTAACTAGAACGGGGACTCCCTTTCACGCGCTCACGAATTGTAAAGAACTGCTGTAGTTTTCCAATTTTCTGATCCTCTTCCCACCCCCATCCCCCCGGTTTCCCATTCCTCGGAAAAATTTAAATAACCAGTTTTTCTTTTCTTTCATTTCCTGTAGCTAGGGATGGGAGAAATTCGCGAGTTCAGTGACCTGTAAAGCTTGACTTCACATTCGTTTGTAACATTAGAGCAGACGTGAATTGAACATTGGCCGATGCCTACCACAGTGAGAGACCGTGATTGGGCCTGCATTTCGTTACTTTTTTTTGTTATTGGTTCACAGTCCTCGACGAGCGTCGGATACAAACAAAAAGTACTCAAACGACCCTGTATTAAACATTTCCACACACACGTTCCACCAATAAAAAATAGGGTCACCGCTGAAAGTCCTTCAGGTACACGCAGCACCACGAGAACACTGGATGTCAGTTCAGAGCAATGTACTTAGTGTTCAAATTTCTATACTAGTACCAACATTTTTTTTTTTTTTTTTAATGGTTGGAAAAGATTTTTTTGTAACTCTGCAGTTGAAATATTGTGTATTTACAACAGATTATGTCGCAAAATCGTTTACGTAGCCCAATTTTTATGATATAGGCTACTTGAAGTATGCAACACTTGCTTGTTAAAATTCAACGTGAATTTTGCCCATTCCACACTAAGGTTTTGTAACACGTGCTATAAATTTTTGCAGTTTTATAAAAATATATTTGGCAACTAGTTTCTAAAGAATTCCTTGTACAAAAATAAAACAAAATTACAATAGAGCGATGGCGCACTTGATGTACGTGGCAGAATCGCCCGTATCACCCTCGCACTTCCCGGTCTCAAACGCCGAAAAAAGATCTAGGTAGGCGAGAGCTTTAAGGTGGCCGCCTGGTTGAAGGAATTTTGCATGTCTGAGGCCTAAAAGTGTGGGAGCGACCGAGACATGTACATCAACTCTCTCAACGCCTCTACACGCAAAGCGCTGAACTGGCGTGCAGTCTTGCCGTTGATAACGCGCCTCTATGAGACTTTCACCTGTTTAAGCAATTTTCACTTTCACAAAAACCTACTTTAGAGTGAAATGGAGAAACTGAAAAACGCATAGAGACGTGTAACATTTCTTAAATGCTATTCGTAAGCAGACCTCACTCAGACACGTTGGCGTTTTTTTTAATAAAACGTTTTCCGCTGGAGCTCCGCACACTGTTGAGCCGCCTACCCAGGCGGCCACATTAAGGGGCTAGGAATTTCACAATCTTTGCCATGACTTCTATTTAAGAACGTTTAATTAAATTTTTCGCACGAAATGACATAAATAATAGCTTCTTAAGCTTAATAAAACAATTAGATCTCTATAGAATCTATTATTTATTTACTATCGATTGCAGGTAAGAAATTAATTTTTTTTTATTGCTTTCNAATTAGATCTCTATAGAATCTATTATTTATTTACTATCGATTGCAGGTAAGAAATTAATTTTTTTTTATTGCTTTCGGTTACAGAAATGGCCCTGGCAACAGCAGTCTAGCAATACACGTTTTAGAACATGTGCAATGCGATCCCCTACAGTTTGTCGAAGCCCAAAACCAAATACAACNTGGTTACAGAAATGGCCCTGGCAACATCAGTCTAGCAATACACGTTTTAGAACATGTGCAATGCGATCCCCTACAGTTTGTCGAAGCCCAAAACCAAATACAACATTTCTGATGCAATTTACGGGGAACATTCCAACGATCCAAGATGGCGGGGACTGATCCCCCTGAAGAGGGTGTAGGGCTTGTATAGCCGCTTACACCCTTGACTAGAGCGCCGGCTGTGAGTCGGAGCAACCCCCTCTACTTTGGTAATTGCCCTCCGAGGAGTTACGTCTCTTGGAGTAGCCGCCCCCGCGAGCCGCCAGCTCAAAGACAGACGGCCGGGACAAAAGAGATTTTAGCGAGGGGGAGGGCTCGTGAGTTATTCATGTCTGGAGTTCCCTTTGCAACTCTCTCACCTGGTCGAGCGCAGCGCCTCTGCGCGGCGTCGAGTGGTACTAGGCGCGCGCCTGCGATCTCTTGGTGTCGTGTCGCTTCGNTGCGCGGCGTCGAGTGGTACTAGGCGCGCGCCTGCGATCTCTTGGTGTCGTGTCGCTTCGCGAGCGGCCAGACGCAAGGGTTGACTTGCGAATTGCGAACGGCTGAAGTCACTGTTTCCCTAGCAAGNAGGGGGAGGGCTCGTGAGTTATTCATGTCTGGAGTTCCCTTTGCAACTCTCTCACCTGGTCGAGCGCAGCGCCTCCGCGCGGCGTCGAGTGGTACTAGGCGCGCGCCTGCGATCTCTTGGTGTCGAGTCGCTTCGCGAGCGGCCAGACGCAAGGGTTGACTTGCGAATTGCGAACGGCTGAAGTCACTGTTTCCCTAGCAAGNGTCGCTTCGCGAGCGGCCAGACGCAAGGGTTGACTTGCGAATTGCGAACGGCTGAAGTCACTGTTTCCCTAGCAAGTGCCTCTCCCTGATGGCACGGACTAAGGCGCGTGGGAGTGTTAAACTTTCCGGGTTTACCGGAGAGGGGGGGGGGCTGGTGTAGTGGTCAGACTACTCGGCTCCCACCTAGGCGAAGAGGCTTCGATTCCCAGCGGGGTGGCTCCCGGATTTCCACACGCAGGAATCGTGCCTGACTATGCCGCTGTTCGGCGGATTTTCTCGGGGATCTCCCGTTTCCTCACCCTTGCATTCAGGCGTTGCAAAATACCTCGCTTCATCCACATCGGCTCTCAGGACCCTGATGTTAACAGCCGCTCAAATCTCTCCACTCTCTCCACCCCACTTTTATGGCTCGAGTGTGGCCAACTGTCGTGGTATCCACGGTGATGAGACGTATCGTGGTCTCCCTGCCCGCTGGGCTGTCCCCATAAATAATGGCCTAACAGCTGGTGGTTGGGTGACGCCAAACAAAGGTATGTTCGTTCTCCAAAGGGGGTTGTGACTGAGTGTTCGTCACACATTTTTCATCTGTCTCCATTTCGGGTTTCACATAAAAGTAACGTGAAATCGTTGCCTGTCATCTGAAAGGGATTTGGTTTCCGTTTCGCAGCCCGTGAGAGAGGATGTTTTCGAGAGGCAAAAGGGAATCCTGCTCCAGTCAGGTGTCAGTGGACGAAAGAACACCTAAGATTCATGACCTGTTTGTGCTTCTACCAGTACAGCAGCAATGCTTTGCAAGTTGCTGCATTTAATTTGTATAGACGATATATCGCGGGAAAAATTGACAGTTTGCTAGGATTCGACGTACTGTACACAAATCCGACAGTTTTATTTCCTTATTGGCTGTCATGCATGTATGAAGCTACTTGCCCATTTCAGTGGACCAANACACAAATCCGACAGTTTTATTTCCTTATTGGCTGTCATGCATGTATGAAGCTACTTGCCCATTTCAGTGGACCAAGGAGGATTCTCACACTATGAGGTTGAACGTTCGTGATTGGTCTGCAAACAACTTAGCCGAGACCTTGTTCATCCAATCATGAAATAATAAACTATTAGACTGTTATAGAAGAAATGTTGGCTCATAAAATTTTCGCGATTTTCCATCATCTCTAGCAATATGTTAAGGGGGATTGCGTTGCACCAAATTAGTTTTACACAGTGCACTCTATAGCCAGTGTCCGAAAGCTTAGCTTCAGGTGTCGTAATTGTAGACATGCACGTTGGGGCATGCGAAGTGTGCGCGCGGAATATTGGAACGCAGACGAGCTGTTGTCGACATGCCATAACAGGGACAGAGGTCAGNCATGCGAAGTGTGCGCGCGGAATATTGGAACGCAGACGAGCTGTTGTCGACATGCCATAACAGGGACAGAGGTCAGACAATGCTCCTTCCATCTCTCCATTACTATGTCTAGAGGAAAACTTCGGAATGGACTGAACTCGGACTGCAGTCAAAATGTAGTGAACACGGAACGAACACGGACCTACAGTCACATTGACGTGTGGCGTGTACTATGCATTGCGCTGTTAACACACCCTGTCATACTTATCCAGGGCAAGGCAGCTAGCCAGCCTGGGAAGCTGTCCACAAAACTTTCAACACAGGAATTCCCCCTCGGGGATGTCCCGAAATTCGAGAGAAACAGGGTAAGTTCCGACCAGATTGCTCGGGGAAGAACCCCGCGCAACGCAACAGAATTAGCTGATATGCGGCCCTCGACGAAGAAAGCAGGGGAGCCCCCGACGAGAATTAGTGCAGACCACAGCTTCACAGGAATCCCCAAGACGTTCTACTTCACCCTCCCTCCGCCCTGGTCGGGGCACACAAGCCGCTGACGAGACACGAAATCAAGGGGAAGTCCCCGATTCTCTCGCCAGAAATTGCTGACAAAGGTCAGTCAAATATAGCGGGACACGAGTTAAATTCAGGAGCAGCCGAGGCAGGAGGGCAGTTGAATCCGCGCCGTCGGGAGGCGCTGGACCAGGGGGTGTTGAATCCCAGCAGCCGGACCAGGGGGAGTTAAATCCCAGCAGCCGGACCACGGGGAGTTGAATCCCAGCAGCCGGACCAGGGGAGTTGAATCCCAGCAGCCGGACCAGCGTCAGTGAGAATCAGTCAGTCAGACATATCGCACGCAGAGAGGTGGCAGTCGGGTGAGTCAGTCGAGGCCAGGTTCGGATCGTGGCCGAGTCAATTGTCGCCAGCCGAGACGGGAGTTGTTCGGCGGCATAGCCGCGAGACGAGTTAGGTGTTCAGCCGAGACGGGAGGCGAAGGAGACACGGAAGTAGGCAGTCGTGTGATGGGAACAGTGCCGAGAACTTATGAGTAAATTCCCAGAAACGAGTGGCAGCCCTATACTGAGGGGCGCCATTCCCCGAGAAGACGTAGTCGTGCGCCGAATGGCGACGAGGCAAGCAGTCAGTCAGTCAGTAAGTCAATTGTGACATGCCGGGGTGAGAACCTAGGAACAGCAGAGACTTTATGTGCAGATTTCCGAGATAAACCAAGTAGAGGTGTCGAGAACTAATGATCACATTCCCGAAATAGTAGTGGTAGGTGCCGAGGTGGGGAGGTCGAAAGCGCGAACCGGATCAAGGGCAGACGTCGACGCCGGAGAGGAGACGCGAGGTCTTCGATGGGAATCGCCAGCCGAGGTCGCAGAGACACCACATGTCACGGAAACCAATTCCGGACGTCAGCGAAGGGAAGCCGAGCTGACCCAGCTACTTCAACCAAAGGCGGAGACGAGTGGTGAGCTCTAACGAAGAGCGCCACAGGGAGTAATCCAGTGCAGCCCGTAGCCAAGAAGGACGGGTGGGGGCCCGCCGAGGGCTCCTCGCCGGGATGTGGTAGGGAGTCAGTCAAAGCCGAAGGAAGAAGCCAGTTGAGTACAGCACGCCAACGAGAGCCAGTCCGAGGGCGGGTAAAAAGGCCACTCCACTCACCAGACTTCAACTACCAACGAAGACAACTCACCAAAAGCCGCAATCACAGCTAAGTAAAAACGCCTCCATACAAGCAACCTTCCCCCCGACGCATAGCATTCCACCCACCAGCACTTCAGGCCTACGACTTGTAGGGGGGCTCAGTCTCGTCAGTGTGTGTTTAAATACCTATGTTAACTTCAGGCAAATAAAAGACTTGTGTGTTAACTAACGGAGAATACGCGTATTTGTTTACCCCTTACTCAACAACGACAGGTGCCCTTAGTCTGCACCAAGTAAAGTAACTCAGTACCTTACTAGCCATCATCCTGAATATCTCAGGTGGCGTNAATATCTCATGTGGCGTAGTAGCGACAACGTTTATGGTAAAATTTAAATCCGGAAACTGCACATCCATTACGTTCCAAACATTTCCTTTTCCTTTTTTTTTTCCCCCGACAACATTGCATTTGTAGCTTAAAATTTACTTAAAACGAATTTTAAAACTCTATAATGCACAAATGCGAACAATTCACTTTCAAGATGGCAGCATTTGTTTTTATTTTATTTTTTTATTTCGCTCCCAGCCCACTCCCGTTGGCAGTGTTTAGAGTTGAAAGTTAATTCGTATCGNTTTTATTTTATTTTTTTATTTCGCTCCCAGCCCACTCCCGTTGGCAGTGTTTAGAGTTGAAAGTTAATTCGTATCGTACACTCCAGTTCGCTTTGCCGACTTGAATCGGCAAGGTATCGAGCATTTGGTTTGTTGAATTTTGTTTTTGTGGCAACTGTGGTATACACGACTACAAGTGCAGGTATTTTTTCGTGGCCATTATCCTTTTGGTTTTAATAAGCATCTGCGCATTGTTCAGTAGTAGTTTTATAAAGCGTTAAACACTGTAAAAAATATGCAAAACGACGTGTATACATTATATATATATCAGTAATTTTCAACGGCGGAGTATTTTTGATCTCGTAAGTTACAGAACTTAACGTTTCTTGGTATTGGAGAACAGCGCAGATTCATCCCGATCTGTGAAAAAAAGGGGGGGGGGGGGGCTAACTGCGCCAATCAGAATTATGTTACTCAGGTATTGAACGTCTGTTATTCGTGGGCAGGCACCCAGCTAAATTCGTCCAATAGCAGAACTGAATGTGATCACTTCATCGTTAAGTCCATTTATCGCGAGAAAACGTTTTATATTCATACTCCGTTATTAATCGACGTATTTAAGGAGCCGCGGTGGTGTGGTGGTTAGACTACTCTACTCGCCTTTCACCTAGGCGAACCGGGTTTGATTCCCGGCGGGGTCACTCCCGAATTTTCGCATGCGGGAATCGTGACGGACGATGCCGCTGGTTGGCGGGTTTCCTCGGGGATCTCCCGTTTCCCCCGCCCTTGCATTCCGGCGCTGCTCCATACTCATCTCGCTTCACCCTCATCGGCTGNCTACTCGCCTTTCACCTAGGCGAACCGGGTTTGATTCCCGGCGGGGTCACTCCCGAATTTTCGCATGCGGGAATCGTGACGGACGATGCCGCTGGTTGGCGGGTTTCCTCGGGGATCTCCCGTTTCCCCCCGCCCTTGCATTCCGGCGCTGCTCCATACTCATCTCGCTTCACCCTCATCGGCTGTCAAGACGATGTTAAGAGCCGCCTAAATCTCTTCACTCACTCTCTCTCTCACTCGACGTATTTACGTGAACTTAGTTTGCCATTCGGCAGCATCAACGAGAATCCTACTGCGTTAAAGGTGAATGTCTGAGATTATGCAAGCAGCTGAACCGTGGTCAGATATATACAAACAAATCGTAAACAGAAACATTCTCTCTTTATGCCGCCATTCCTAGCAAACGTGTTCGAATGCAAATAGTGGATATTTTTATTTTCCAAATCTGTTTTCAATGCGATAAGTTACTGACAAATATAAACGGAACGAAAACCATTTTTGAGAATTTTTTGTCAGATACAAAGAAACTTAAGTCTAACTGTAGCTTGAGGCACACACTGGTAATGTCCTTGAAGAGACAATACAGTTTATTTATTTATTTAGTGCTGAGAGAATTCTTAAAAGCAGAATGCCTCTTGATAAAAATATTTATGGTCAGAATTTTTTTTTATTTCGGCTAGCGTTTCGTATTATTTAATGAACAATTATTTTCAGGGTTTCACGTTTTATAACTATTTCACTTAATATCACCGAAATTAAAACCTGTAAATTATTTGTCTGGTCGCGTGCAACTTTTCCAAGNTTCTCTTTATGCCGCCATTCCTAGCAAACGTGTTCGAATATATAGGTATGCAAATAGTGGATATTTTTATTTTCCAAATCTGTTTTCAATGCGATAAGTTACTGACAAATATAAACGGAACGAAAAAAATTTTTTAGAATTTTTGTCAGATGCAAAGAAACTTAAGTCTAACTGTAGCTTGAGGCACACACTGGTAATGTCCTTGAAGAGACAATACAGTTTATTTATTTATTTAGTGCTGAGAGAATTCTTAAAAGCAGAATGTCTCTTGATAAAAATATTTATGGTCAGAATTTTTTTTAATTTCGGCTAGCGTTTCGTATTATTTAATGAACAATTATATTCAGGGTTTCACGTTTTATAACTATTTCACTTAATATCACCGAAATTAAAACCTGTAAATTATTTGTCTGGTCGCGTGCAACTTTTCCAAGTGTAAACGTTAAGTTTGTTACTCTTTTCGCTCAATATAATAAAGCCGCAATTATCAACTGTCACATTATATTAAGCAAACTTTATTCCCACGCGGCGCGGTTTCGATGTATTTACCATCGCTGCTTTTTTTTTACGTGCAGCGAGCCGAATACCGATACTGCCATTAATATGAAATGAACTCTGTTGTTTTATCTGATTATGGATTCCCGGAAACCATTTATGTTGCTTTTAAACTCGCGTAATGTAAATGCGCAGCTGTTGGAAACGAATTGCGTCACGCAAATGGTTCAATAGGAAAACTGGAATACACGTCTACAATCTAATTANCTTTTTTTTTACGTGCAGCGAGCCGAATACCGATACTGCCATTAATATGAAATGAACTCTGTTGTTTTATCTGATTATGGATTCCCGGAAACCATTTATGTTGCTTTTAAACTCGCGCAGCTGTTGGAAACGAATTGCGTCACGCAAATGGTTCAATAGGAAAACTGGAATACACGTCTACAATCTAATTACTGAAGTCCACTATGCGATGGCGATTATTATCAAACGTGCGTCAACCGTTTGTTGTGCGATCGGCCGATCTGAATATTAGCCCTCGTTTATCCTGGTAACTTGAGTTCTGCGATAAACAGTTTTCGATATCTTTTCAATATACTGTGGGGGTTTATATTTGCCTTATTTGTACATGTGTTTCACGTAAATGGATGGAAATCACTGACGAAATATTGCAAGTATGGCTTATGCCTACATGGTAAGAATTTTCTCTACTTGTTACACAGAAACCGTTCCATGAAAACAATTTGCCAAACATTTTCTTGTAATTCTACACCTGAAACATTGTATATTTATATAACATTATTTCATAAAACGTACAAAATTATTCGTGTGGCCCAATTTTTATGATAAAATTGAAGTCTACAGCANCGTTCCATGAAAACAATTTGCCAAACATTTTCTTGTAATTCTACACCTGAAACATTGTATATAACATTATTTCATAAAACGTACAAAATTATTCGTGTGGCCCAATTTTTATGATAAAATTGAAGTCTACAGCACTTGCACGTTAAAATTAAAACATTAAATTTATACACTCCACACTAAGGTTCGGCTCTCAGGATCTCGATGTTAAGAGCAGCCCAAATATCTTCACACACTCATTCATAGGGACACCCGAATTTCGCGAAAATATTTCACGACCATTTGTATTTAATAACACTTTAGCTCATATTCACTTTCATGATTGGATGGTTCCCGTGTTACGCATCTTTAGGTGTCTGCCCGCGAATNACGAAAAGATTTCACGACCATTTGTATTTAATAACACTTTAGCTTATATTCACTTTCATGATTGGATGGTTCCCGTGTTACGCATCTTTAGGTGTCTGCCCGCGAATCAGAGACGCGCAGTAGTGAAGTTACCTAGTTCTGATTGGCCAGTTAAGTAGGAGAAGATTATCTCACAAAGACACGCCTCCAGTTAGCAAAAGAAAACAACTGGTATGCCCGTAGGATATTGAAGTCTAGCATGTGCGGAAATCTTTCCGCGAAATTCGGGTGTCCCTACTCATTCACNGCAGTACTGAAGTTACCTAGTTCTGATTGGCCAGTTAAGTAGGAGAAGATTATCTCACAAAGACACGCCTCCAGTTAGCAAAAGAAAACAAATGGTATGCCCGTAGGATATTGAAGTCTAGCATGTGCGGAAATCTTTCCGCGAAATTCGGGTGTCCCTACTCATTCACATTAAGGTTTTGTGAAAGATGGCTTGATTTATTTCTGGTGTTAGAAAAATATCTTTGGCAACTAGTTTACAAAGAATTCCTTGTAGAAATACGACAAATGTTTAACATTATGGAGGCTCGGAAAATCTGCTGATTCATTCCGCAACAAACTGGACTCCACAATACTATGTGTACTCGAGCCTGAGTGAGTTGCGCGTTGGTAGCGCCACCCCGTTTGTAGCACGCGAAGGCTGGACTCCAATGTCCTATTCCTAGAGACCTGAAAAATTCGCTGTTTCTAGGGGCCGTGATATTTCGCGAAAATATTTCGAGACAAGATACAGTCCAAAGCACTGTAGGGTCGTCCAGCTTCTTTGATTAGCTAAAAGAAATGTTCTGGTCCGTGTCAACCGTTTGCGCACGAATCACGAAGGATCAGTGTCGGAGTTACTTAGTCCTGAGTGGCTTGGTCAAAGACGGACACGGCACCAGCAGCCAATGGAGGCANTCCGTGTCAACCGTTTGCGCACGAATAACGAAGTCCTGAGTGGCTTGGTCAAAGACGGACACGGCACCAGCAGCCAATGGAGGCATAACAACAGCTGAGGTGTGTATATAGTATTGGAGTCTACTGTGTGCTCCGAATTTTACGCGGAAAAGTCACCGGCCCTAGTTATAACATAATTTTCTATAATACGCGCAAAGCACCGAACACCGTGACTCTGAAGTAGCGACACAGCCTGACGTCCTGCAGTTTCAACTACCCACAGCAGTTTTACACTGTGTGTGTGTGTGTGATGTGTACTCTGTGGCGGTAAGTTAGCTAATTATTTATTTTAGTGTGTTCTCAGGAGTTATTTCGGCGGACTTGTAACTCCGTTCTCGAAACTGTATCAACCCCTTTTCTCTGCCCACGAAATAATTGGAATAAAATTTTAACGATCGCTTTTAAGTTTTTCCGAGATCATTAGCGCTAACAATGCGGGCGTTGTGAACGTTCCCCCATTCCGTGTTTACGCGAGACCTTGTCACGGGATACGTCTTTCGCACGGCTTTGAACACGTTTCACGCGAACACGCCGTCCTCCATTTCGACGGCGGGAGCGCAGATCAAGAATTGCCGCTGCAAACGACGTAGAATTTAATAACTCACAAACGTAAATGCTCGCTCGCCCCCTTTCGAAAAAGGAAGAAATTTACTTTGAGTCTTTACTTTGGCGACAGGAGTTTCNGGAAGAAATTTACTTTGAGTCTTTACTTTGGCGACAGGAGTTTCTGCAATAATGTTCGCATTTCGAAGTTCCTCCTTTCGTTAGTTCATTAATGTTGCCTCGAGTTTTTCACGGGACAATGCAAAGGTTTAATTTGTTTTAAACAATAAAATAACATACTACAGATCTTTAATTAAATAACTTTTAATTATAAAGTTGAATTTACGCTGTCACAGTTGGAAAAACCGATACCTTAATGATTTCAAGTATGTTGACACCACTTCCGCCAGATCACGGTGAGAGAATGAGGGAAGAGATTTGGGCGGATCTTAACATCGAGGTCTTGAGACCCGATAAACGTGAACAGAGACTGAATTAAAGAGGCGGGGGAAGCGGGAGATCCCCGAGAAAACCCACCCAAACCAGCGACATCGTCCGGCACTATCCTCGCATGGGAAAATCCTGGAGCGACCCCACCGGGAATCGAACCCGGTTCGCCTAGGTGCGAGGCAAGTAGTCTAACCTCTACACCACCGTGGGCCCTCGCCAGATCACAGAATAGTTCAGAATACAGATGAGTATATAAATTACACAGAGACGAAATGGTGTGGCGGGTCCTCTGATGTGGGCGTACAGATTCTCTGATTGGCTGCGCGAAGCTCTGAGAAGCAGCCTTTTGTCTAATTGTCTACTGCGTGCGGCGAGTGTTTGCGTATTGGCTGGGCTGCCGGCGGGATACCAGGCCCTGATTGGCGAACGGCGTTTCCACATGTTCCTCGCCAGTGACGTCATATTCCCGACGTGTGACGTCACCATCACACTCGCCAACAGCAACAAAACCGCAATAAAAGAACTTTACAGCCTTATCAAAAATAAAATCGTGAAATGAAAGCAAAAGTTTGGATATATGTTAAAATTAACACGATGAATTGTAAAAAACCGTTACCTAAGTAAGAAAGCTTTCAATGGAACATAAAGAACTCGATACCACATTGGCTGACATCAAAGAAAGTTTCCTGAAACATTGATATATTATGAAAGCTTTACTTAGGCTCCTCTATTATTTTATTTTAGCGAATTGGTGATATTTACCGCAAATGAGTGCCAAAATAATAAGTGCATTTAAAATTCAAATAAATTGCGCTCGAATTGCAAATGTAACATATATATACTCAAGGGTTTGTCTAGCCGGTCAACATGTGAAGTGTTGAATTAATTTCTTTATTCATTAGAAACGCTTTATGGTTGTATAATCTCCTTGAATTTATTCCTTGATATTTCTGTTTGNATTAATTTCTTTATTCATTAGAAACGCTTTATGGTTGTATAATCTCCTTGAATTTATTCCTTGATATTTCTGTTTGCATCACAAGGATATTGGTGATTGAAAACTTCTCACTAGGAACCTGTCACGTACTTCGTAATTCGCCGCTAGCAACTGTTTAATTATGTCTTCCTCAATAACGACGAAGAAATTTCGCGAGATTTTCAACAAGAACATTCCAGTCTCTCATTCAGACGGCAAACCTGTACAATAACGCCAGGATCCGTTATTAGATGAGGGACGAAAATGACGGGAACTACATTACATGACGGAACTTCGAGACGTAGTGGAGGGGAGGGAGAAATAAAAGAAAACAATACCGGAAGAGGGAGATGGATTGAGGGAGGAAAACCCTTCCTTCTCACGGAATTTCCCGCGTTATTTTATTTTCTGCAGAGCTCGAGTTCCCAACGGATGGCGACGGCGAAGAAATTTAAAAAAAAAATTCGTCTAAGGAAAATTACTTTCGAAGCGATCTNGGAGGGAGAAATAAAAGAAAACAATACCGGAAGAGGGAGATGGATTGAGGGAGGAAAACCCTTCCTTCTCACGGAATTTCCCGCGTTATTTTATTTTCTGCAGACCTCGAGTTCCCAACGGATGGCGACGGCAAAGAAATTTTAAAAAAAAATTCGTCTAAAGAAAATTACTTTCGAAGCGATCTCGCCGAAGATTAAAATTGAATGAATAAACGAGAAACACGACTGTAACAATGGAATATATTTTTTTTTTGCGGCCTCTCGCCTACAGAAACGCGTTTTCGTGTTGTTTCCGTAAAAAAGTTATAGCTTCCTTAAACGCGCGTGTATTCAAGGCAATGAATTCTCCACGCGAATGTTGTCGAATTGTTCACGGCCGACCCTGGGAAACACGAAGACGCCAGGGATTAAAAATTATACCAACCCCCGTTTCTTTGACATTTAAATGGCGCTGGATTGAAAAAAAATAAACACTTTCATTTACTTGTGAGATTTTGAACGGCGTGTCTTAAAAATTTTGTTGGAAATTATATTTTCATTAAGTCAAATTTTTCCATGGTTATATACCTGTCATAAATTTAATTATTTTACATCATGCACAAAAAAAAACACTGGTTGTTATAAATATTAGATAGAGGATAAGGAGAAAGTGATAATTATTTTGAGACCGTTTTAAAAACACAAGCATTGAAGAAATTTCGTAAACCTACAAATATAAAATATAATATAAGTACATAAAATATTTTGGGAGTATGATTATATTTGGGGTAATCAACACTATCGCTTTTCAGAATATTTTTTTACAGGGAATATATATTTTCTTTATTTGCGTTACATTAATAAAATACGTAATAATAGTGATATAGTCACGTCATTATGCCATATCTGTGTGGTTATAAATGTGTACATTTCTTGAAAACGACGTTGAAATTGTCCGAAAGTTGAATAGCGTTTGGTATAATTGAACGAAAATAATATTTCCTATGATTATTTCCTCTAACTGCTACAATAACCGAAATTCATTGGTTAAAAAAAATGTAACTGAATGTATTTTATTTTTAAGAATTTACATTATCTATATATACATATATAACGCACGGAAAAAACTTAATATAGGTTGTTCACGGTCATCTGAGCACTTATGGAACCAACCTTTGAAAAATGGCACTGCTCCTACCTGCGT
>NQII01001826.1:55226-71521 GCA_002778355.1 Clitarchus hookeri
AGACACATCATATCAAGGAAAATAGGTTTAAATATTGATCCAAGATATTTCTGTATGCCACGGCTTTCTTATAAATGACGAAAATAAAATTATTTTCACCAATATTATTTTCAAAGTTTAAATAGTTCTACGATGGCTCGTTGCTACTCAGTTCAATATAGAATGTGAATGATGCACTTTCCGAGGGTAACTTATTTTGGTTTTCTAGTCAGGACTCTCGTATAACATTTACACAACTAGCCAGCTGCTGCGGGGACGTCAAATGTTGTTGAGCAGGCAGAAAATAAGTTGAATTCGCGATACGGCAGTCCTGACATTCGAAATCCGTACCAGGCCTCCATATTCCTTGGAATAGTTATAATAATAAGCAAACGTTTCAGATCACATATCCTAAAGCTTTGAAAAACGGAAGTTCTCAATTTTCTCTGTACATTTTTTCTAATTATCATCATCATCATCACCGTTATCATTATCATCATCATCGTCGTGAACTAACGTAAATCAGGTAGTAGAGTCGAACATGTGAGCACAAGAAAATAGAAAAGAAAATAAAAATGACGCAAGAACACAGACCAACCGCTAATTTGGCACTAATTATTAACAAATATATTTCATAAAAGCAGGCACGAAATATCTAATGCATTTCTGTCACCAAACGAGGTAAAATCTTGTCCCTTAAAACCTAAAAATTCAGTCATTCGATGAAAACTAAAACTATGCAGCTCAATTATATGGTTTTCGTTCTACGTATAGGCTATGCGAGCGTCTTCAGTACTGAACATCTGGTGTGGGGGGGGGGGTGGTTGTGTGATTTGCAAACATCTGTTCTTCAGTGTGTTAGAAAAAAAATCTTACAGATAACAGCTAAGTGTATGCATAGAATATTGAAAACAAGGCTAAATTAATGACATTCCTAGAAAAAAATTCATCAGCCGCTCTCATAAATTATCTTCATATTAAACGAGTCTGTTATCTTGGCACCAAGCAAATAACCATCGATAAGAAACGGTAGCCAGAATCGTCAATCCACCGTGACATTTCCCTGTGACACTATCGGTCTATTTTTTTAATTACTTAGTAATTTCATATTTGGCGTTTTATATCAATCATATTATTTTTTCTGGCATTTGACTCAGCACTTTTGGGTAAACTATTCAATATGTTCCTTGATAGGAACGTCCCATACTAAATCCATGGAAATAAATAACTATATCTGCACAAAATTGTTTAAACTCTTATTTTCATTGGTCTCGCATATGTAAAGCAAAATTTGGTGTATTGCCAGTTTACACCATGGCGTTTGACATTGCGTCACTTTGTTTAATTTGTATAGCACACTTACTGTGCAATAATTTTTTTTTCCAATATACTCGTTATATTTAATATCTAAAAATGTGACTGAAAATAATGGAACTAGTCTGAGTTAAAGCTGTTTGTTTTAATGGATTTGTGGGAATTTATAAAAAAAATTTCTGACGGCCTTTAATTAAGATTATTTTGACAGGTCCAATTTCACCGGAATGTCACCTGGAAGTGACCGACTGTCAGAGCAGAGTTTCATCACAACTCACTATATAACGAATACTGTTGCTAACTGTTACTGTGTGCGCTGGTTGGCATGCAAGAGTGACGAGTAGATAGATTTGAGCGGCTCTTAACAGCGAGGTCTTGAGAGCCGAAGAGGGTTAAGTGAGGTGAGTATGGAGCAGCGCCGGAATGAAAGGACGGGGGAAACTGGAGACCTCCGAGAAAACCCGCCGACCAGCGGCATCGTCCGGCACGATTCCCACATACAAAAATCCGGGAGTGACTCTGCCGGGGATTGAACCCGGTTGGCCTTGGTGGGAGGCGAGCAGGCTGACCGCTCAGCCACTGCGGCCCCGGCATGCAAGAGTTCCGCTGTTTGTTTGGTTCAACTTTTTCACGCTAGATAACTCAACATTATAAACAGAATAATTTATTTTGTTAGCATAAGTTGGCATGTTTTTATTTTTATTGTAAGGTGATTTACACGATTAAAAAGTAAGCTTTACAACTTAGGACATTTTTCCATCTCCTTGGCTTAAATGTACGCTTACACAGTTGATTTCCTGTTGATTAATGCTCGCGTTTCACTTAGAAACATGAAATACCAGTTCCAAAGTCGTTATTTCAGCCAGTCACGGAAAAGAAGCTTACAAAAAGTATCATCTGGGCCTTTTTTTTAATTTCAAAACGCGAACTTAAAAATTTATTTAAATTGGCATGCTGTTAGAAAAATAAATACCAAAGATGAAATAAGACTAGGTTAAAAAACATTATAACATATTTAGAAGTAAAGTGTTAGCGTTTCATGCTTAATTTTGTTATTGTGTGAACCCTTTAAGAGCGTATTAGAATTTTTTTTTAATATGGTATCTTTAAATTCGGCGTGTAAATTTTGGGACAGATAAAAATGTTTTAAAACCAGTAAAAGAGAAATTTGCTGCACTGGTCCTCCGAAATAGCAGAACGCCGAATACGGGGGAAATGTCCGACTGTAATGAAAGTATTAGAACAATTATTCATAATTCGCAGACAGTTATTACTGCACAGTACGCGGGCGGCAAAGGTTTAGGTTAAGGCCCCCGTCTACCTGGAACTTTTTCCCACGTTTAGGCCGAGAAGCGCGGGAGCGATAAGGGCGACACTGCCACGCGCATCAAGTACGCCATCGCCGCTAAGCGCAAGGCTCTGAACTGGCGTGCAGTGTTCTCGTCGTGCTGCGTGTACCTATGGGACTTTCAGCGGTGACCATATTATTTTATTAGTGGGAAGTCTTTAGGAAGGTTCAGTGCAGGCCCCTATAGTAGTTTTGTATGTATCTGATGCGTGCATTTTGAGCTACAGCGCCTTGGAAAGGCCGTTTTTAGCGGTTTTGGAGTACTCTGAATTGATGTTTCTAACGTACGTGATATTTTGAAAGTACTTAACAGCTCTCGTCTGAAGTGTGTGTTCTTTTCGTAGATCAGCACGTTGGACGCACGCTTAATAGTTTCGTTGAAAAACGTTTATTTCGAACACTCTGCAACGCAGTTCAAGCGCCAGGTAGACGGGCGCCTTAAAGATGTGTGCTGTTCGGGCAGGGGAAAAGTTTTCAAATGTTGGTATCGTACATGTATAATCGACAGCGCGGTAGCTTCCCAGATAGGCCGCAGTACACTCTAAGCTCGAATCAGTGATACCATTCAGTGAAGTAACATTCCCTGTAAGTCAGTTGATAAGCCACTGCGACTGGCGGATCAAGCAAATGAATTGTGGAACAAGTGACTTGTGCCAGTGGAATTCTCGATATTCAGTGGGAATCGCAAATAAATCAGTAAAATTCAGTCAACATATTAATAAGTAGAGCCAGTGACTTTTCGCGTAAAATCGGAGCACACAGTAGACTTCAATACTATATACACACCTCAGCTGTTGTTATACCTCCATTGGCGGGTGGTACCGTTTCCGTCTTTGACCAAGCCACTCAGGACTAAGTAACTCCGACACTGGACCTTCGTGATTCGTGCGCAAACTGTTAACACGGGCCAGAACATCAAAGAAGCTGGACGACCCTACAGTGCTTTGGATTGTATCTTGTCTCGAAATATTTTCGTGAAATATCACTGCCCCTATCAATTAGTTATCTATAGGACCATGTATTTTTCGCGAAAAGTTTTATCCTCATGCTGTACTTCAATGCCTTACGTCCCCTGCCACAACTTCCTTTGGTTATTGGCCGCGCGTCTACGTGAGAAGACATGTTCTTATCTGACTGGGCCAATCAGAATAAAGTACCGCGATACTGAAAGACCATGATCGTGGGTAGACACTTGAGGCAGTCGTCCAACCACGGAAGTGCACACGAACTAAAGTGTTTTGAAGTTAACCTGGTCTTGAAATATTTTCGCGAAAAAACACACGCTCCCCAAGTTATCTGGTACTGATTAACAGTCGGTCAATTTCCACTTGTTTCCAGTGATTGGGCTCACTTCTCACCGTTCCAGGTCTGGAGCGTGCGCGATGCGCAGTGACGACGAGCGTCCGAGTACTTGTGAATCAGGTTGGGGCTTTAGATCTGGTCAACTCAGGTGTTACGCAGGGACACCTGCAATGGAAGGGTGTAATCTCCCTCCCCCCCCCTTTCCCAAGATTGGGCGTGCTTAGGCGTAAGGCCGTAAGGCTGAGAGCGCTACGTAAAAATACACAAACGTCGCCGCAAAGCTGTGTAAACACATGTGTCGACTGTTCGCCGTTATTTGAGCACTTTTGAAAGCAACCCTTGAGAAATGTCACTGGCCCCTACCTACATGCATTTTAACGGACGCACTGGCTGGCGTGCGTCCGGTAAAGTAGGTAACGACGGATAGAAAGTAGTTCCATGTATTAACGTTGAAATAAAAGAGTTAAGTAAACATTTGTGAATACTGAAATTATTTATTTTGCGTTCTGTTTTTTTTTAATGCATGTTAGTATAAGAATAAGCAAATTTTTGAAAAATAATATACATTTATAATAATTTGGGTTTCACTAGACCGACGCACTAATAAAGTTATCAGGCCCACGGTAATGATAATTGCACGTATGGCGTAAGAATACACAATGTGCATGCAAGTAGATCTTAAGCAGGGCTTTCAGAAATTTTCAGGTAACCATGAATAACCTAAATATATACTATATATATATGTTTTACCTCTGTATTATTAAGTACATACTCTGTGGTCCGACCACTTGACCTGGGCAGGTTTTACGGCAACGGGTAGGGTGAGTCTATGTGGGGTAAATGGGCAGAAGGCCAAAAGCCGGACAATAGTCCATTTACGGTTACTTCCAACTTTTCTGAAACCCTACTAAAGTTCTAATTTCAGGTTACTCCTCCGCATCATGCAGACTAAGTCTAGAAAATTACATCAAATGGACAACGCACCGCATTTGTGCGCACTTAGTGTAATAACGTTTTGCACGAAAACTATTTATTACTAGGCATTACCAAAACACATATTTTCTCCGTGTTTTTAATCACATTAATTATAAATAAAATATTGCAATATAGATACATCATAAACGTAAAAGATCTATTTAATAAAAAGCAAGCCACTTTTATTTTGACACAAGTATAAAAACCTTGTTAAGAATGACGTGCTTCGGAAACAACTAAATACTTCATACCTGGGGGTGATTTTCCAAAGGTTTGTTTCGACAAGTGTGAAGAAGCTTCGGATAGAATATACCTCATATTTTGTCCGCGCTCCCCTTTCACTCACTTAAGCGGTCATGCGCATGTGTTGCGCAGAAACGATTGCGCGTCGTTACGTGCGCAGTGCAGGGCTNGCGTTTTGTTTCGAGGCTGTCGACACTCTTTCCACAGCTACGCATTCCAGGCGCCACGGAGCGAGTGTTTTATTTCCGCGGGGCCGGCTATTGTGCATGCAGTTCTGGTGGTAATGTTGGTACCAGCAGAGGGTGGGAACCGCATTATCTCCCGTGGAGTTATGACCACGGAGTCCAACGTGCCACGGGTAATTGAAACCCATGTCTCACTTTCGCGGAAATTTAGTAAATTTGTTGTGGACGAAACATATTCAACTATATAACAAACACAACGACAATAGGAACAACCATTAAAATAATAAAAGTAACAATATAAATAAACTCAGCAGTAATTATTTTAACCCATTCAGACTTAAATTAATCATGACTAGAGACCTGAAAAAATCGCTGATTCATTTTGGGACATACTAGAATTCAAAACACGTGTGTTTATATAACTTCAGCCATTGGACCACACGGTGTTTGACACCTCCTAGAGAACGCTGGNGTGTTTATATAACTTCAGCCATTGGACCACACGGTGTTTGACACCTCCTAGAGAACGCTGGCCCAATCGTCGCCTACCACGGTGACAGCAGACATCCAATGTGCAGTTTACATCGGCATATTTGTATATAAGACTGTAGAGTTCAGCCTGCAGGTCGTTGAACTCGTGAATTTTTCAGGTCTCTAATCATGGTTTCGAGTGTTGCAAATAAGAACATTTTTAATGCGTTGCTGCACCCAGCATTTTTTTAGTTATCACAACCAATGAACTGTAAACTTTGTGTTTGGCTATGGTATTGCGAACCATTTCCAAAATATAGTCTATTCACGGTTTCTTCACATTGTTTGATTCAAACCCTTGAAAAACCACACAATCTATGACGTGTTTGGGGTGTATCCTAAATATGTCATTCATCGCAAGCGTTTTATACTTCTGTTAACATAAAAGTATCTTATTTTTGGTTGAATTGAACTTTTACTCGTATTTCATTTGTAAATTATAGTATTTAATTTAAAACTGATGTCAATAAAACAGAACGGAAAATGCGTGTGCTGGCAATGCCTAGTAAGAAACAGTTCCCACGAAAAAATTTTATTACACTAAGTGCGCACAAATGCTGTGCGCTGTTCCTCTGGTGTAATTCTCTAGAATTGGTGTAAGAATTGTTTGCATCAGGCGAAGGAATAGNAAATGCTGTGCGCTGTTCCTCTGGTGTAATTCTCTAGAATTGGTGTAAGAATTGTTTGCATCAGGCGAAGGAATAGTTTAAAGTAGAGCTTCAGAAAAGTTAGAGCTAACCGCGAATGGACTATATATAGAGACCTGAAAAATATGTCTCCTCTTATAATAACGTGCTCGCCTCGTGGCTCTGTGAATATTAATTGGGATTCACAACAAATTGGAAACACNGACCTGAAAAATATGTCTCCTCTTATAATAACGTGCTCGCCTCGTGGCTCTGTGAATATTAATTGGGATTCACAACAAATTGGAAACGCACTGCTCCAGAACAACGCTTATATACTACTGAACGCACTGACAATACCAAGTGGTAAGTCGCCTCTAGTCTTCACATCACATCACAGCATCTCTGTGCTCCTCCAGGATGCTGCAAGTGTGAGCAATGCGCTCCTTCTCCAGTGATTACTCGACATTTTCCGAGCTCACGATTGAGGACGCCGCCGTTTAACACCACCGGAACGCTACTCCCTCGGCGCGGCGGAAGTACAAGCCCTTGTGAGGGCTCTTGTCCTCCCATTTGTTAAGCATTTCTAGACCCCAGATTTGGGAGAGCTAGCCCCTTCCGCCCGGCTGTTGATCAAATTGTTACTCTGTGCCAAGCCAGCAGTCTGTTTTGTTATTAGTGCCCCTGGGTAGCGCCAGGGGATCTGGTACCCATTTGTTTCAACGATTGAGGACAAAGCGACAAAGTTCCTTGTTAATAACAGAAGGATGGTCCTATTTTTTTTATATATCTAAACTAATTNGTTCCTTGTTAATAACAGAAGGATGGTCCTATTTTTTTTATATATCTATATTTGGTAAGCCATTCCAAATTAAACACTGGCTTAATTTATTTTTAGATTTAAAGTTTAAAATTTGAATTAAAGTTATTAAGTTCTAATGCAACAAAATTTAAAAAAGGATAAAAATTAAATTCGAACGGCTATGGCTTTTTATGTTACTGTGTCGGGTATTGTTACTTAACTTTCTGTTTTTATTATTATAATAAAACTAGGGATTGAAGGTGTATCTTTATTCATAATTTGGGAATGATCTCTATTTATTTTTGGGGGGGGAAGGGGAGTACCCCCTGTAAAAAAAACTCGATGCAATGTTTTTTTTTATTCACTGTGGGTTACTGAAGGCGCACATTGTTTCCAGGACTATTGATAATTTGTCTTGTGTGGTTAGACGGAATGGATATTTGTGCACAATGCTTATCTTTAAAGCCTTTGAAAAATGGTCGGAAAATAGCATAAAGCAATTATTATAGAACTATCTACTAATTTTCTAACAATGTTGAACACTAGGACATTAACACTTTACCTTCATTACTGTTCTATCGGAAATGGTCCACGTGCAATAATGCCTGCATAATCCTCCGAGTCCTTACAGACTGCATCTTTGATTTGTCTGACACGTGATGCATACTCTTAAGATATTGCTTATTTCAGGCTCGTGAGTCACAGGAGAATCACGCAGGTTAACGACAAATGACGGAAGTCATACGAAGCGAGCGTGCGAAAACTTGTGGTTTGGTCTGCTCTCCGAAAGAAAAAAAACNCGACAAATGACGGAAGTCATACGAAGCGAGCGTGCGAAAACTTGTGGTTTGGTCTGCTCTCCGAAAGAAAAAAAACGCAAATTTTGCGGTTGTCGCTGAGAATGAGTTGCGCATAGGGAAGAAAAGCGGACTTTGTTATATAGGTTATTCACGGTAAAGTCAGCACTTTTGAAAGCCCTCTCATTTGGAAAAATATTTTATTTTCGTTTTGGACGCTAACTTCCGAGTGCTGTGGAATATACATACTGTGTTTATTACTTGCATGGCAATATTTATTTAAAAAGGTGGGGGAAGAATAAGAAATGGCTGAAAGGAAAAAGTAATTAAGGCCTCAGAAGTGCACACTTTACCGTGAACAGCCTATACCTCGTAATGTACAGCAGGGTTATTCACTGAGCAGCCCGCGGGTTACATGCTGCCAGTTCGGCTCGTCAGACTGGCACGCAAATTAAATATTTTATTAGTAATAATTTTTTATAATATATACTATTAAAATATATCTACCTATTTTGAGGTTAATTGTATTTATCACTAGCGTAAGGCTTGTAATAACATAGCATATTATTGTATTACACCATCCAAATAAACCATGTACAACCCTAAGTAAACTACGAATTAGTAGACACCTGAAAAATTCGCGAGTTCAATGACCTGTAGGCTATACTCCATTGTCGTATGTAAAATAATGCAAATATCACTGTTCATTGGTTGCTTGTTGTATTAGCGGAAGACGGTGATTCGGTCTGCATTTTATTGTGTGTTTGTTATTGACTCAGAGTTGTCCAGGAGGTGTAAACTAACGGGTGGGCCAATAGAATAAGCAATACAAACGTACGAGGTTTTGAATTCTAGCTTTTCCCGAAATGAAACAGCGAATTTTTTAGGTCTCTACGAATTAGTAATAAAAAAGTGTGGCCCGTCAGGTTTTCTAATTATTTGTACAAGTCTGTTCACGGTAAACTGAGCACTTTTGAAAGCCCTGCTTAAGATCTACTTGTATGCACTTGGTGTATTCTTACACCATATCACAGAGCACTGACAATACGGAGGTAAAATAGCCGCTCGATCCGCGAACTTCAGCCGCACATGCCAGCAAAATGGCGTCACTAGCCAGCAACATGTCGGATCGCCGTTCGCCAATCAGCGTCTGGCAACTTACTCGCCAGAGTGCAGTCAATGCCAATAGGGAACCTTCGGTATCCAATCAGACACAAGGGCCCGTTCCAGAGCCTGACGCAGTCTATCAGTGTGTGAGAACACCCACATCTAGCCTACTTATTTACTCTGTGGCCGAGTATATAGACCACTATGCCTGAAAGGGTTGACCTACACACGTCATTCAAAATATTCATTCATAAATAATTAGTTTAGAACTAACTTTTACATGTTAAAATATTTTCCGTAATACCAACAGCTGTTATGAGAGCGTTAGTATGTCTCCGCCTTCAAAGATGGCGGTTTCCACAGCCAAGCATGCAATGAGACTATAATTAAGAAATGAATAATGAAACCTTTAACCGGGTTAACATAAAAAAAAACCCCCTTCTAGTAACGCTTTCAAAGTTGATGTATTCATGCCTCTAACTGTACANACCCCCTTCTAGTAACGCTTTCAAAGTTGATGTATTCATGCCTCTAACTGTACAATTTTATTAGTATTCCTCAGCTTCATTTTCTCTTTTTCAGGCGTTTGCCTATGCTTCCTTCCTTTCCATTTTAACGGAAAGTTACAGACATGAAGCGAGAGATAGAGAGGCTCAAAGACGAGAATACTTAATTAGTTTTAGCACCAATTTCCTCTGTCAGCATGATAATTTCTTGTAAATTTTGCNCACAGCCAAGCATGCAATGAGACTATAATTAAGAAATGAATAATGAAACCTTTAACCGGGTTAACATAAAAAAAACCCCCTTCTAGTAACGCTTTCAAAGTTGATGTATTCATGCCTCTAACTGTACAATTTTATTACTATTCCTCAGTTTCATTTTCTCTTTTTCAGGCGTTTCCCTATGCTTCCTTCCTTTCCATTTTAACGGAAAGTTACAGACATGAAGCGAGAGATAGAGATGCTCAAAGACGAGAATACTTAATTAGTTTTAGCACCAATTTCCTCTGTCAGCATGATAATTTCTTGTAAATTTTGCNGCTCAAAGACGAGAATACTTAATTAGTTTTAGCACCAATTTCCTCTGTCAGCATGATAATTTCTTGTAAATTTTGCTTCATTTGCATATTTGATGAACCTGAAAATGACTACTCGTGATGCTTAACTTTTTTCTTTGAATTCAAAACGCGAGTCTTGTTCAGATCATTCATTATTCTCTTCGTGCTGGGTTATGCCAATCACGAAAGCTTGAACAAAATTGTTTGGATTAGAAAGTTCTCAGAAGTAAATGAACCATGTTCTCAATTTACTGCAATCGGCTTCTTTGTCATACAGATGTTATTAACCGATTTCGTTAAATAAAATCTGTAAATAAAAATAATTTTTCATTTTGTATTTCTTTTATTAGAGCAACGGGTAGACATACTGGAAATAGTATTAATACTTATATTCTTATAAAAATATAGACATTAAAAAATTTACACACAGAGACTCCTGGTTTTTCGCGAAAAAAATGTCAGGACTACTTGTACTCCAAGACACCAGAGCTCAGATCCATTTTCGTGATTGGATGATTTTAACTGTCACGCATTGCAGGTGTCTGCCCGCGAATCAAGGACACTCAGTGTCGGAGTTACCTAATTCTGATTGGCCCAGTCAGGTAAGGAACTATCTCCCGACAAAGACACGTGGCCAATAAATAGGGCCACTGACTTTTCGCGTAAAAATCGGAACACACAGTAGCNCTATCTCCCGACAAAGACACGTGGCCAATAAATAGGGCCACTGACTTTTCGCGTAAAAATCGGAACACACAGTAGACTTCAATACTATATACACACTTCAGCTGTTGTTATACCTCCATTGGCGGCTGGTGCCGTGTCCGTCTTTGACCAAGCCACTCAGGACTAAGTAACTCCGACACTGAACCTTCGTGATTCGTGCGCAAAAGGTTAACATGGGTCAGACATTTTTTAACCAATCAAAGAAGGTGGACGACCCCACAGTGCTTCGGACTGTATCTTGTCTCGACATCTTTTCGTGAAATATAAATGCCCCTACCAATAACCAAAAGATAACTGCACGTATGACATAGGACATTGGAGTCTAGCCTCCGGGTAAATCTTTCCGCGAAAAACCGGCGCCTCTTTTATTAATAATAATTAGTGAAAAATTACATACCGCTTTCTAGTTCAAAAAGAAAATTAAGTTTGTTCAATTCCAGACATGAAGCATTTAGTTTTTCAACCCTGCGCTTTATACGTGACACGAAACATGTACAATGCGTAGGTTAGTATGCGCCAAGGAAAACCTGGTTTTGTTTCTCCAAACGCTCTCACACAACTCGCTACTAGTTAAAAGGGAAATTTTACACACATGCGGGGAAATGTTTCTAACTATGCACGAGGAGGAACTAGACTTCAAAAGTATCTCTGTACTGAACACGCTGCAGTCGATAATAAGACTTTTATGTATCGTTACAATTTTTCAAAAGCTGTTAGCATAGCTAGGTTCGTTAAAAGATAGAGATCTTATTTAAATAAAATAACTAACTATATTTTCCTAATATAGTATACATAAAATACTGCAAATCTACTATCTAGCCAATAATAGCCATCACTTGCTATACGGGATGTTTGTTAAATACATGGGCAAACTCCGCATGCGTTTTGCTCAAGATAAAATAAGGCTAAAACATATATAAGTCTTACCGTCTAAAGTGCATTCGAAGGGCAGTACGTCCCTTTGAAGTGGAGCAGTAAGACAAGGTGATTGCACTTTCTACAAAAACTATGTACAATCTAACCGTAAGACTCTGGAAAACGATTAAATGGAGAAAGTTCTACGATCCGCGTATTAACACCATCAAAAAATGTATTCGTTGCGAAATAGGGGCTGAAGCTCTTATTATGCAATAAAATTCTGTATTCAGCTAATGTTGACATGGTCATCCCTCACTTCACAGAAATTAACACAATACTTAAAACAAGTATTTATAAACTAACACTTACTGAATTACTATTAATAACTACATACTTAATATCTGTCATCTCCAGTAGTTATATTGAAGTCTGCATCACTCGTCCATTTAGCTCCACTTTATTTTAATAGAGGAATCACCAGTCTTTCCTGGGGCCGCGGTAGCGTAGTGGTCAGACTACTCGCCTTTCATCTAGGCGAACCGGGTTTTATTCCCCGGCGTGGTCGCTCCCGGATTTTCGCATGTGGGGGATCGTGCCGGACGATGCCGCCGGTCGGCGGGTTTTCTCGGCGATCTTCCGTTTCCCCCCGCCCTTGCATTCTCGGCGTTGCTCCATACTCGCCTCGCTTCACCCTCGCCGGCTCTCTAGACCTCGATGTAGAGAGTCGCCCAAGCCTCTCCACGGTATCCTTGCCTGTTCTGTGACGAGACACGCGCGGGAACACAATGTGTGTCCTTCGAGGAGCACGCGTGGTCTAAGAAGGACAATCCTTCATGTCGGACGACAGTGACGGATCACTGTCACGCAGGTCTGTGAACTGAGGGTGGATTTCAGTGGCCCGCTTGAGTACACACATTCCCCTTCCAACCTCCCCCATTACGAGACAACCAATTAGCCTATCGAGTCCCCCTTGACAGTGATGAGTTGGTGTATCACTTCAACAACATCAAAATTTGATTCATCGCATGTATCAATCTTGTAACATTGCTTTAATTTGAGCTAAACACTGCTGATATTTCACGTATATTCACAAAAAAAAAATGTATTGAACTGAGCAAATGTTATAACGTACGCAATACACTTTTACCAACTAAAATAGTTTCTTTCTAAATTAATATCCTTTATAAGCAAGGGCATCTGGTGGCTCAAAATTCGTAACATTACTTGATAACAACACGAGTTTCATGAATTATGGCCACTTCGAAAAGCCTTGGTGCACGAATAGCAGTTCCTCTACTTTATCCCGTTCGGCCCCGAGTTAATTGACGAGCTCAACTGTTGCAATAATTCAGTTTGTTGATGCGCACTGTACCTGTTTGTTGCGTGCTTCTCTCAGTCAGTAAACAACGTGCTGTGTAATCGGTGCTGCCAACACTAGCCATTCACAAACGAGAGGTGCAGGAACTTCAGCAAATCAGATGACTCACAAGGCAGGACTCTCAAAACAGCGGCCACCGATTCCTTGTTGTGTACAGTTCTGACCATAAATATCCTTCATGTGCAACATGCCCTCCGCCTTGGTCACGGCGACTGAGTGGGTTAAACGAAATCTAATTCAAGACCGTTATCCACAGAACCTATTTGAAATGTTGCATGTTTTGGTTCGTTACATTCATTTAGGGGCAGTGATATTTCGCGAAAATATTTCGAGACAAAATACAGTCCAAAACACTGTAGGGTCGTCCAGCTTCTTTGATTGGCTAAAAAAATGTTCTGGCACGTGTTAACAGTTTGCGCACGATTCACGAAGGTTCAGTATCGGAGTTACTTAGTCCTGAGTGGCTTGGTCAAAGACGGACACGGCACCAGCAGCCAATGGAGGTATAACAACAGCTGAGGTGTGTATATAGTATTGAAGTCTACTGTGTGCTCCGACTTTTACGCGAAAAGTCACTGGCCCTAGATATGCGTAAACGCGCAAACTACAAATATACAGAAAATATGTCCGGATTACTACCTCTTAAGAGTCGCCCAGATCTCTCCACTTGCTAAACATAAGACACTTGGAAGATAAGTACACAAAGACGAAACGGCGCGGCGGCTCCTTAGATGTGCGCGTACCCATCCTGTGATTGGCTGCGCGAGGCTTTGCGAACGGGTATTGTGTCTAAATGGCTACTGCGTTCTGCGAAAGGTTCATACTGGCTAGGCTGCTTNGCGAGGCTTTGCGAACGGGTATTGTGTCTAAATGGCTACTGCGTTCTGCGAAAGGTTCATACTGGCTAGGCTGCTTGCTGGCTGGTGAACAAGTTACCAGTCGTTAACTGGCGAATGGCGTTCCGACACGTTCCGTAACTTGAGGTTTTCCATTCCCTGATGACACAAAGTGGCGTACTGCTCATTAACCCCTTAATGTACGCATTAGTTTTACATTTCAGATGTTGCGAAACAGGAAAGTGTTGTACTTACGAATTTCTTATAGCTAGGTACAGTGACTTTTCGGGTAAAAATCTTAGCACACAGTAGACTTCAATACTATATACACACCTCAGCTGTTGTTATGCCTCCATTGGCTGCTGGTGCCGTGTCCTTCTTTGACCAAGCCACTCAGGACTATGTAACTCGGACACTGAACCTTCGTGATTCGTGCGCAAACGTTTAACACGAGCTAGAACATTTTTTAGCCAATCAAAGAATCTGGACGACCCTACAGTGCTTTGGACCGTATCTTGTCTCGAAATCTTTTCGCGAAACATCACTGCCCCCTACTTATAGCAACTGATTTTCTGGGACGTATGTAAAGGATATCAGTGGCTCCACGGAACGAGAAAGGACCAATTATAAAATAACTGGTGAGTCAGCACCAACCAATAGAATTGCCCAGGAGAAGGCACTGTCCGTATTGGTGCTAGCTCCTGGACTTATACAGCACCGGCCATGATTTTACCTATTCTGCAACATGTCACGTGTGAACGAGTACTCGGAATATGACGTTAAGGGGATAAGCCTTTTCACCCACTTCATATCTGGAAAATCGTCCTCCCCGTAGATGNGATTTTACCTATTCTGCAACATGTCACGTGTGAACGAGTACTCGGAATATGACGTTAAGGGGATAAGCCTTTTCACCCACTTCATCTCTGGAAAATCGTCCTCCCCGTAGATGTTTCTTCGTCTTGCCAAACAAATGGAAGTCCGAAGGTGCAAAGCCCGTACTGTATGGTGAATGTATATAAAACTGCAAATTCCAGGTCTGCAGTTTGGCTGTTGTGGTTACGGGACACGTATGAGTAGAGACCTGAAAAATTCGGCGTTTCAAGTCACTTTCTTTCACCAGGGAATGGAAAACTTCACTACACCCAATGAATAGTGCCACCTGTTGTCGGGAAAAGATTTACGCGGAGGCCAGACATTAATATCCTATGTACACACTTGCATTATTAATTAGACTACTGGCGGTTTGTCGTTGCGTGAAGGCAGTCTGTCACACGAGTGAGCCAATCAGAATTAAGTTTCTCCGATACTGGCCGTCCATGATTCGCGGGCAGGCAGACAAGTGGTTCTGAACTAAAGTGCGTTGGAACACAACTTGTCCTAAAAAAATTTCACGAAAAACAGGCTCCTGGCTATGAAAAACACTGTAATAAATTTGGTCACCATGCCGAAAAACAATGGTGCCAAAATAAAAATGGGTGTCTTATCTTAAACTATCATTGCCCGTACACCCACACAAATTAGAGAATCGTTAGAGATAATGGAAAATCGCGAAAACTATTTGAGAAAACATATTTTCTAAAACACTCAATCTAGTTTATGTTGAGGTTTAATGAATAAAGGCCTTTTAATAAACGAAATGTTNAACATATTTTCTAAAACACTCAATCTAGTTTATGTTGAGGTTTAATGAATAAAGGCCTTTTAATAAACGAAATGTGTTATTATACTTTAACAGCAAAACTGATACAACAATGTTGACCATTATATATTTATCAACTAGAAAAAACAAAACACTACACAGTGTTGCCAACAACTTAAAACTGAAGTTACCAAATAATAATTATTACATTGCCATATTTTAACAGTTTATTATTTCGTGATTGGATAAACAAGGTTTTTGACCCGGCTAAGTTGTTTGCAGACCAATCACGAACGTTATGCCGTATAGTAATCAGAATCCTTATTGGCCCAGTGAAATGTGGTAGTGGTTTCATACATACATGACCACCGGTGAGGAAAGAAAGAAAACTGTCAGCCATGTGTACAGTACATTGAATTCTAGGAAACAGTCAACTTTTACCGCGATGAACCAACATCTCTATCATCTCTAGGAATCTTACTATTACCCTCGTATACTCTTCCTGTGCAACACGAACGCATGCACTTGATTTTTAAATGCAGGGTCCAAAGCGATAGTGCATGCAGCTAGAGGAGAGGTCAGTATA
>NQII01001826.1:73443-107378 GCA_002778355.1 Clitarchus hookeri
TTTTTTCGTTGTCGCAACAAATGGAAGTGTAGACTTAGCATTCTGCTATGGAAATACCTACCAATCATAACCTAGGTCAGTAACACGGCTTCCGAATCTGCTCCCCACGGGGCGTAAGTGCCCATTGTGTTTCGTAGCGTACAGTACAGGCAAGAAATTACCTTCGTGTGCTCTTAATTTGGACAGACTGTCCAATGAAGACAGCATATTCTTATAGCTTTCGGGGGTGCTCTATCGATTGAAATGAATCTGGTGAGTGTGGTGTATTATGTATACGATTTTGCACGTTAGGTCTGAAAGGGTTATTTAGTCATCGAATTAACAGCGCCATGATTCCCTTCCCTGCAGTAAGGAACTCTCTTCCTCAGGAGGACGCGGCCACAGAGTAAACAAGTGCACGTAGACTAAAACTGCGAGGCGGCTCCTTTGATGTGAGCGTACCTATTCTCCGATTGGCTGCGCGAAGCTCCGGGAACGGTTCTTGCGTCTGACCGGCTGTCGCGTGTTGCGAAAGGTTCCCCCACTCGCCGGCTGGCGGGCGAGTTACCAGACGCTGATTGGCGAACGGCGTTCCGACATGTTGCTGGCCAGTGGCGCCATTTTGCCGGCGTGTGCGGCTGGAGGTCGCGGAATAAGCTCCAGTTTCACCTCTGTATCGTGAGGTACTCTGTGCCACGGCGATAAAAGCGGAGACCTTAGGAAAATTGAAAAACTGCAACTTCAAGGGGCGAGCTGGAGAAGGGACGAAAGCCAAAAACGCTGGGGGGTGGAGGGGTAAACTTGGCAAACACGATTTAATAAACCGTCGCGTATTCGGAGTATTTTTTTTTTTCCCTGTCCCGCACCGGGGGACGTAAACTAGTTACGAAAGTAATCTCGAAACTCGCATCAAGCATTCTCTCTCGTATGTTGGCGGGCGAGNCGGGGGACGTAAACTAGTTACGAAAGTAATCTCGAAACTCGCATCAAGCATTCTCTCTCGTATGTTGGCGGGCGAGGAGATGGGCCAGGCATTGCGTGGGAACAACAATACAAAGCCACATTCGCTGGCCGCTACTCCCATCTGACATCTGTGTGTATGTGTGGTCGTCTGCCACACCCGAGTCCNCGGGGGACGTAAACTAGTTACGAAAGTAATCTCGAAACTCGCATCAAGCATTCTCTCTCGTATGTTGGCGGGCGATGAGATGGGCCAGGCATTGCGTGGGAACAACAAAACAAAGCCACATTCGCTGGCCGCTACTCCCATCTGACATCTGTGTGTATGTGTGGTCGTCTGCCACACCCGAGTCCAAGGCGCAGGCATAGTGTGCTCTCTACCTCAGCTGGTGAGACTGGTGTAAAGGTACACCAGCACATCTCACACACCATACTACAGCACAACATACGCTGCAAGCGGAATCTTAATAATTGGACACCGCACTCATCCTCCTTTCTCCTTCCTAACAGTCTCTATTTTTAATACTGGAATAATAATCTATTTTTTCCTGTGTTTCAGAAAGATGGCTGTCATCTAAGGGGCGGAAAGTTCAGTTCTGTCTCTCGCCACCAGGGCCGCACAGCGCGGCCCTGTTTTGACAACTCAGCTCCTACATCACCCCGCATCCAACTCACGTAAGTCTATCTTCGCGAACTAACAACCACCCTACTTTCTCTCGCCCTAGTTCAATTAAAGGAATAATTATGTTTATCCTCCGCGACTGTCGCACAGATTTCTCCAGTACCCTCTCCGTTCTGCGCTGGTTGGCTGTGCCCTTCCATCTGGACCAGGGTTTCTCAATCTTAAATCCGCATGTACCCCTATTTAATTTTCCAAAAGACTGTGTGCCTCTTCAACAAATCAAAATAAGACATCCAGCTATAGGAGAAAAAAAGGTTTTTATTGATAAACGAATGAATGATTGAGTACATTGTAATATTTACAAAATGATTAATGTGACGGAGGGGCTTGTTCGTAATCTCAAATTTGATCTACATTTGGAGCAATTTTGGAAAGTTTTAGCCTTAATTCTGACTCTGCGTTCGCGCATGTCTCATTTGTCGATTGCCGCCCGCCATTACGTAAATCTTGCCGTGTATCCCCTACGCCCAACTGATGTACCCCATTCTGAGAAACCCTCTATACCCTTCCTCTTTAGGGGTGTGTCCATGGCTACAATTGCGGCCATGGCACCAGACAACCCCGCTCAGCCGCGATGCTTGCGCCCTTTTAAACGTAATAAACACGACCTAAGGCGTATAGGGCTTGCTCCGAGACGCATCAAATTCTCCAACCGTCTTAGCTATTAATACGTGTTTGCCCGGGGGGAGGGAGGCACAGAACTGTGAAGGATCTCAACATGGCTTAATGGGATTTGGGGGCTCGCCAGAAAAAAAACAAAAAGAAGCAAAAAAAATGTTTGAACAGCAACTGCAAATTTTAAATATAAAACAACTTCCTGAAGAAAACCAAAATTTCTATGACCAGGTCTTGATTTCAGAAGCTCCCGCTTGTGCTAGTGTTAATTAATTTTATTATACCTTTACTTATATTTATTTGTGGTTTGTTAGTTTTTTATTTTAATTATTATAATTTTTTAATTACTTTATTAAGTTTAGAATATATTATTTTGTCATTATTTTGGTTTATTTATTTATTTATATTAATTAGTATATTTGATAATTTTTTTATAATGATAATACTTACTTTTTGAATTTGTGAATCTGTATTAGGTTTATCTTTACTTGTTAGTTTAATTCGTAGTTATGGTAATGATTATTTTCTATATTTTAATTTTCTTCAATGTTAATACCCGGGAAACTTGCAATTCCTAGGGCCCACCTGTTTTCCGCGAAAATATTCTTGCACAGAACAAATTTCAACTTTTTACATGCAGGTTTACAACTATTGGCTGCGAGTCTGTGTGAGAAGACGATTTTCTACTCGACTGGGTCAATCAGAAAATAGCTCAACCAGACATCGGACGTCCGTGATTGGCTGGCAGACACCTTAGGCTCATGCGAGTTATTATCATCCAACCGAGATATTGGTTCTGAACTAAAGTTTATTGGAGTTCAACTAGTCGTGGAAAATTTTCGCGAAAAAAAGGGTGGCTATGCCGATTTCTTATTTTACCACGATCACATTATAATTTCAAATCTTCTGTAGCGTACGCCTCTTGTGGCAGACTTAACTATAGGACATTCCTCGAGTATGGTCCATTATTAAGTCAAAGTATAATTACAAAATTTTGTTTCTGCATTTACGTATTGTACAATTAAAAAACAACGTGGCGGCCCCACGGTATTTTGTCAGTATTCGCACTGCCAAACTATTTGCTCGTGAACACAACTTTTATTTTAGCCACCAAAAAATAAATTTTTAGTGGCAAAAAAATGTTTAACGTTAACAACAGAAATGAGTTTGTTCACCACAAAAAATTATTTACAGGGTGAATACCAACAAAACTCTTTTCGACGTAGTTTACTGTTCTATGTCAGTTACTAGTTGGTGAGAAAAATAAGAAATATTAAACTGCGTGTGGGATTTTTTTTTTTACGTTTCTCAATATTTCGCCATTTTTGTTTATAATTATTTCAGCCTAATTTTGTAAAACGCCTGCAGTTCGCTACTCAGTATTGTGGAACATTGACTGGCATACNACAGCAACTGCAAATTTTAAATATAAAACAACTTCCTGAAGAAAACCAAAATTTCTATGACCAGGTCTTGATTTCGCAAGCTCCCGCTTGTGTTAGTGTTAATCTGTGCTAGTGTTAATTAATTTTATTATACCTTTACTTATATTTATTTGTGGTTTGTTAGTTTTTTATTTTAATTATTATAATTTTTTAATTACTTTATTAAGTTTAGAATATATTATTTTGTCATTATTTTGGTTTATTTATTTATTTATATTAATTAGTATATTTGATATTTTTTTTATAATGATAATACTTACTTTTTGAATTTGTGAATCTGTATTAGGTTTATCTTTACTTGTTAGTTTAATTCGTAGTTATGGTAATGATTATTTTCTATATTTTAATTTTCTTCAATGTTAATACCCAGGAAACTTGCAATTCCTAGGGCCCACCTGTTTTCCGCGAAAATATTCTTGCACAGAACAAATTTCAACTTTTCACATGCAGGTTTACAACTATTAGCTGCGAGTCTGTGTGAGAAGACGATTTTCTACTCGACTGGGTCAATCAGAAAATAGCTCACCCAGACATCGGACGTCCGTGATTGGCTGGCAGACACCTTAGGCTCATGCGAGTTATTATCATCCAACCGAGATATTGGTTCTGAACTAAAGTTTATTGGAGTTCAACTAGTCGTGGAAAATTTTCGCGAAAAAAAGGTGGCTATGCCGATTTCTTATTTTACCACGATCACATTATAATTTCAAATCTTCTGTAGCGTACGCCTCTTGTGGCAGACTTAACTATAGTACATTCCTCGAGTATGGTCCATTATTAAGTCAAAGTATAATTACAAAATTTTGTTTCTGCATTTACGTATTGTACAATTAAAAAAACAACGTGGCGGCCACACGGTATTTTGTCAGTATTCGCACTGCCAAACTATTTGCTCGTGAACACAACTTTTATTTTAGCCACCAAAAAATAAATTTTTAGTGGCAAAAAAAGGTTCAACGTTAACAACAGAAATGAGTTTGTTCACCACAAAAAAATATTTGCAGGGTGAATACCAACAAAACTCTTTTCGACGTAGTTTACTGTTCTATGTCAGTTACTAGTTGGTGAGAAAAATAAGAAATATTAAACTGCGTGTGGGATTTTTTTTTACGTTTCTCAATATTTCGCCATTTTTGATTATAATTATTTCAGCCTAATTTTGTAAAACGCCTGCAGTTCGCTACTCAGTATTGTGGAACATTGACTGGCATACGGCGAAGAATGTCACAATTTCATAATTATTTAAATTCATCTGTCACGCTTTTTATTTATTTTTTTTAAACCTCCTGAAGTACAGCCAGGAAGGTTGTAATGTCAATTGCAACACATCGGAAATTTATTCGAATTATTCATTAGTAGCGCTACATATTTTTCGCGAAAAGATCCACGCGAAGGCTAGACTCCAATGTCCTATGCCATACGTGCAATTTTTCTTTGGTTATTGGCCACGCGTCTTTTTGGGGGAGGCAGTTCCTTACCTGACTGGGCCAATCAGGATTAGGTAACTCCGACACCGAGTGTCCGTGATTGGCAGGGCAGACACCTGCTATGCGCGACAGGTAAACCCATTAAATCATGTGTGTTTTGAAGTACAAGTAGTTCTGAAATATTTTCGCGAAAAACAGGTGGCCTTAGTGATAGTGGAGATGGATAGTTTAATGTTGTGAATAATAGTTGTGTGAAGGAATTAGAAGATCTAACTTAGTTCTCTATTTTTCTTAAGATTTCCATCTTCCCACGAACTTTGATAAGCCCCTCCGGCGTCATGTAACATTGCTAGAGACATAGAAATTCCGCGGATTCATTCGGCAACAAGCAAGACTCCACAGTCCTTTCAGTGCTTGAGCCTCAGTCAGCTGTTCATTGCCTGCTGATCCAGCTTAACCACTGATCAGGTAGCATGGGCAGAGACCAGAAAAATTCACGAGTTCAACGACCTGTTTTCCGGAATATTGGTTCTTTCGATTGCGATGTTGCTAAGGATGATAATGTTTTCGTTAAGCAAGTTACTACAGCAGAGGAGAGTTTCATTCTTCTGAGTTTTATGTACAGATTTGCTCTCCAAGGAATGACTGCACGCAATGGATCTGGTATTCGTATGAAAAATCATGCAAATATCACTGTTCATTGGTTGCTTGCTGTATTAGCGGAAGACGGTGATTCGGTCTGCATTTTACTGTGTATTTATTATACGCTCAGAGTTGTCCAGGAGGTGTAAACTAACGGGTGGACCAATAGCATTAGCAATACAAACGTACGATGTTGTGAATGCTAGCTGGTCCCGAAATGAAACCGCGAATTTTTCAGGTCTCTAAGTCTGGGACTCGAACCTTGTTTTTCCCACAGGTTCGTTATTGGTCGAAAGTCTTCCGGAGCGTTTCTCACAAGCTGTGGTCCAATAGAAGCGAAAACTCCGTGGCACACGCGGATAAAGTTCAACTTGTCCTTAAAGGAACTCGCGAAATTTCCGGTNACTAACGGGTGGACCAATAGCATTAGCAATACAAACGTACGATGTTGTGAATGCTAGCTGGTCCCGAAATGAAACAGCGAATTTTTCAGGTCTCTAAGTCTGGGACTCGAACCTTGTTTTTCCCACAGGTTCGTTATTGGTCGAAAGTCGCCCGGAGCGTTTCTCACAAGCTGTGGTTCAATAGAAGCGAAAACTCCGTGGCACACGCGGATAAAGTTCAACTTGTCCTTAAAGGAACTCGCGAAATTTCCGGTTATCTAAAGTTTCCAGTGAAGGGAATTGGGCAGCTCTTAAAAGCGAGTCTTGAGAGCCGATGAGGGTGATTGAGCGGGGGAAGCGGGATATCCCCGAGAAAACCCGCCGACCAGCGGCATCNGTGAGTATGGAGCAGCGCCGGAATGGAAGAGCGGGGGAAGCGGGATATCCCCGAGAAAACCCGCCGACCAGCGGCATCGTCCGGCACGATTACCACATGCGAAATTATCGGGAGTGACCCAGCTGGGGATTGAACTCGGTTCGCCTTGGTGGGAGGCGAGCAGGCTAACCGCTCAGCCGATGTTGCGTTGAACAACAGGGAGGTTTGTGAATGGGGATGCAAATACCATCAGAACTGATGGTTAAGCAGTCGTGAATATGGGCGACTCAGTTCTAGCTTGTTTGATTGTCAGTAAATCTGCATGGCACTTAAAAGTGTTAACATTGGACTATTTCAGAAGAGTTTACCGTTTCCCCGCGACAGCCAATAAGCGCGCGCCACAAGTAGTGCCACCGTGTGTGTGTGTTCGGCGGGGACGTCTTGCGTCAGAGGCCCGCGGAAGCGATGCTAATGGATGACGAAGCGGGCGAGCGCACAATCCCTCGGCGAAGGGGTTGATGTCGGCGGTAAACAGCGCTGGTAATGGTGCAGGCGGGTCTCAGGGGTGGCCCGGTGTCTCCGGGCGTGGCGTGGAGGGGGGAGTGCGAGGAGTCAACTTCCGGGGACGACGACGGAGACCCTTCGTCCACACAGCGGCCGCCGGACAACCCTGGCTACCAACCCCTTACGCACGAGACCCTTTAAGGCGAATCCCCAGCAAAACATTTCTAACACCTTCACTAGGTTGGTCACGCATTAATTTGTGAGACTAAATGTTGTCATTGTCTGATATTTGTACTTGTGGCCGGTGTACTTTTTGCAACCATTAAACAACGTGTTACGTTCCCAATGACGTCAACATCATTTTCGCATAAAACCCAGTATTGGGGGTAGACCTCTAATAGATAATATATTAATTAATAATAATAATTTTTCAAAAGTGGATTTATTTATTGATATTAATTAATTTATATGGAAGATTTTGTATATATTTATAGATATAGTTATTGTTAATATTATTATTGTATAAAATAAAAAATATATTATTCATATTTTTCTCTAACCATTATTGCTATTAATATTCAATCATTATTTCTAATCGACGAATAAGGTGGCGGTGGTTGTGGTAGCTTATAAAAATCAGATAACACGTCGGGGAGGATCTCAATGCATTTGGCTCTGATTCTTCGCTGTGTAAAGTAATGGCTATAAGTATATTTCAGGTGCAACACGTCCGCAGTCGTGAACGCGGTGAGTGAAGGGGTTAGTCCAGTGTCCGTGATCTGGAACACGTTGCAGGCAAGAACACTCCCCGGTTCCACCATGGCACGCGTTCCCCGGGAAAAGCCGCCCATTGCTCTCAAATGTCAGAAGTTANAAGAACACTCCCCGGTTCCACCATGGCACGCGTTCCCCGGGAAAAGCCGCCCATTGCTCTCAAATGTCAGAAGTTAGCACCAATACAGAGCTCGCCTTTCCCTCGGCAATGCTATTGGCTGCTTGCTGTTGGTACACCGACTGTTTTATGATTGGTTGTATCTTGTGCCATGGATCTACTGAAAACCCTTCCATAGTTTCCAAACTGTAAGCTGTCATGAGAAATTTGTAAGTACTGTTCACATCATAAATTCTCCCTCCCCCTTCTTTTGCAGCATCTGAAATTAAAAATTAATGTATTCGTTTAGGGGTTAAAATTGAGTCCGTCCATTCGAACTCCGTGGCTGCAGGCTTGCTAGACAGAGCCGTTAAGGGCGTTGGCCACTGAAATGTATGCTATTTTATATTTGTACCATATATAGTTCACCTTGTAGACATTATCTGTGACAGCATTTTCATCAGGATAATTTTTTAGATAGCATGATTTTTGCAAAATGACCTGTGAAAGACAAAATTTTACTGTTTTTTTTAATGTACAAATAAAATAACCCAAAGAATTTGTAGAAAATGTAAAAAAGGGCAACTGAAAGAGTTTGTCTTAAATAATATTAGGTATGTTTAGCAAAAGTAATCTTCGAAAATTTTAGGGAGCAGTAGCAAACAGAAAATGTGCAAAAATGTCCCTTATTTTCAGCCAATTTTTTAAATCGCAAAAACAGTTCCTTAAATAATTTTATAGACGTCTTGAAGTAGCTGTAGGTATCTTCTTTCAGTGAGAATTATCTGATTTCTGTACGTGGCATGGTTTTTTATTATTTTTAAATTTCTGAAACAGTTAAATAATGATTACGACATGTATTTATGCAAAAACAATGCGATCAAAAAAAAATATTTTCGCCAGGAAAGAGTAAATATTGATGATGCCTAAAAGTTGAGCAGTATGTGGTACAAATACAAAATAACAACTTGAAAAGTAGACGGAGTTTTTTTTTTTTTCCCCGCACGTTCCCGGACGGGCAGTTCTTACCCCGGTTGCCAGCGAAGAACGCTTTTGCACTTGAGGAATTTTACTTGCGTCACGTTCCGTCAACTTCGTCTCTAAATCACCCGGCCCGGCTGTTTGTCTTGGCGGCAAGACCTGCGTCGCCCGGAGAGAGCCAGCTGATGGCAGGCACGCACGCTCGACAAACCTCCCTGAAGCACTCCGCCTGTGTGAGTGGAGCCCGAGCGCCTTTCTACTTGGCAAAGTAACGAACTCTTTATATACAAAGTCCAAACCCAGGCTATGCGGGGGATAGCTTTTCACCAAGTGTAAATGCACAAGGCCTCTTGTTCCTCTAGGCTTAGGGAACGGATCTTCTTTCTGATTGGCTACTGCGTCCTGCGAAAGGTTCCCTACTGGCTCGGCTGCCGACTTATTAAAAAAGTCGCCAAACGTTTGAAAAAACACCCTATGTATAGAGACCTGAAAATTTTCGCGTTTTCATTTCGGGACAAGCCAGAATTCGAAACCTCGTACGTTTGTATTGCTGATGCTATTGGCCCACCCGTTAGTTTACACCTCCTGGAAAACTCAGAGCCAATAATAAATGCACAGTAAAATGCAGACCGAATCACAGTCTTCCGCTAATGCAACAAGCAACTAATGAACAGTGGTATTTGCATTATTTTACTTACGACAATGGAGTATAGCCTACAGGTCGTTGAACTCGCGAATTTTTCAGGTCTCGACCTATGTATGGCGTGTTTGTTTGCTTCTTAAATATGTCATGTATTTCAGCGTTTTATACTTGTTTTGACATAAAAGTACCTTATTTTTGGTTAAATTTAACTTTTGTCTTATACTTGATCAGTAAATGACAGTATTTCATTTATAACTAACACGAATAAAAAAAAACAGAGAAAATAGGCGTGTTGGCAATGCCTAGTAATTAATAGTTCTTATGCAAAATATATTTACACAGANAAAAAAAACAGAGAAAATAGGCGTGTTGGCAATGCCTAGTAATTAATAGTTCTTATGCAAAATATATTTACACAGAGCGCACAGGAATGCGGTGCGTTGGGCAACTGGTATTATTTTCTATGCTTGGTTTGCACGAAGCCGAGGAATATTCTGGAAGGGGAACTTAACGCAGGGCTTCAGGAGAGTTGGAAGTATCCGTGAACGGACTACACTAGAAGCTGATTGGCGAATCACGTCAATACACAAAGCCCGATGTTGCGTTTGCACTTGCATTTGCAAGCATGAACCACTCACTTCATGTTCGTCTCTCCATGTACGCGTGCACCCGCTGGGCCGTCATGTGCAGTGTAGAAAGCCGCCATGATGCACACCTGCCAACAACTCGGTCACAGAGTATATCACAGCACAGAGGTGGAATAGCCGTTTATTACCCGCGAACTCCAGCCGCACACGCCAGCAAAATGGCGTCACTAGTCAGCGAGACATCGCCGTTCGCAAAACTCCACTGTTCTGTTATTATTTGTCTCTACCGCGGATGTCATATGAGGCAGAGTGTGTGTAATCAATTTTTATATTTTGTACTCGAAATTTATGAGCCCTTCAGTAACGTGGACGTATGCAGGAAACAAAAATAGATTAACTCCATCTTGAAGTATATGGTATATACAGTTATGTGGAACTTAGGTAGGTGAGTTACGTACAGTTCAGTATTACGTACAGTAAACGTGTGTTGCCACATTAACAAAAAGCCGATGACTTCACAACTTCTCAGAATGGTTACAGTATTCAGATTGTAAACACTGGAAATAAACATATTGCTATTAAAGTTATATATGCAATCGCACACAGAAAACCTGCCCGGTGTAGCTTTCGCAATTTTTCGGAATAATATTCCATGTTAAGTTTGTATTTGTACAAATGTTTGAATTGGTGTTAAAAAAAAAAAAAAAAGCTCAATTGTGATTTTGAAATCAGGTTATGCAAAAATCTGCAGATTTTTTAAATGGCTCTGGGTGGCATAAAACAGTCCTTTAATTAATAAAAAAAATTAAATATTTGAAACTGATCTCTAAATTTTCATGGATGCAAAATAACAGGTAATCAAAACGAATACACCATGCTTATGTAAGAAAATATTTTAAAACATATAAATGATAACAGAAAAGAATACGTGTGTTTATGCTAACAATTACCAATACACGATAATTTTAGGTGGTATTAGATTATACAAATGAGAAATAACCCACTTAACGGAATTATTCACAGATTAACCACATCAGTGTATGCGTAAAGTGAAACAGTGTGAAAGGTCATGGTTTTTTTTTCNACGGAATTATTCACAGATTAACCACATCAGTGTATGCGTAAAGTGAAACAGTGTGAAAGGTCATGGTTTTTTTTTTCCATACATGCTTAGTGGCGTTCCTACATTTGCTCAGGAGAGAGTCGAGTGTGTACGCTAGGCACTCCTATATTCGCGGTCTGATGTGTGATANACGGAATTATTCACAGATTAACCACATCAGTGTATGCGTAAAGTGAAACAGTGTGAAAGGTCATGGTTTTTTTTTCCATACATGCTTAGTAGCGTTCCTACATTTGCTCAGGAGAGAGTCGAGTGTGTACGCTAGGCACTCCTATATTCGCGGTCTGATGAGTGATANGCGTTCCTACATTTGCTCAGGAGAGAGTCGAGTGTGTACGCTAGGCACTCCTATATTCGCGGTCTGATGAGTGATACTTAGGGGCAGTGATCTTTCGCAAAAATATTTCTAGATAAGATACAGTCCAAAGCACTGTAGGGTCGTCCAGCTTCTTTGATTGGCTAAAAAATGTTCTGGCCCGTGTTAACCATTTGCGCATGAATCACGAAGGTTCAGTGTCGGAGTTACTTAGTCCTGAGTGGCTTGATCAAAGACGGACACGGCACCAGCAGCCAATGGAGGTATAACAACAGCTGAGGTGTGTATAAAGTATTGAAGTCTACTGTGTGCTCCGATTTTTACGAGAAAAGTCAGCTGCCCTAGTTATCCTGAGTAGCCCAAATTTTTAATATACGGAAATTACACAGAGGCTGTAATGGTTATCGTCATTTTCCTAATAAAATTCTATATATGTATTTATTTCCGAAATGCTAGTTTTCGGCTGTTCGTCGTTCGTTTCGTCCCGCCGAGAGAGTAACTGCTGTTTGCGCTACTTAGCTGCTCGTGAAAAATACCACTTGCTGTCAGAGAGCAGAAAGATCATACCACGCGAACAAACCTTATGCACGGTAAACATTTTCCTTTACAGTTCAGGAATCTAACTAGAAAACCTTTACTGCAACTGTGTCCGCGATCGTGCACGCGTTGCACATGAATGGTATTTATGGCAGTTGTTGTACATAGCAGTGCATCTGTGTCCAGTCTTCCTTGTGGCTAATACGATTTGTGAAATTTTCTACGCCTCTTTGACATGAATGGTCACTGCCAATATAATGGAGCACGCAGTATGTTGTTCATTTGGCTGCAAGACACTGGATTAACACGAGCACAGCATATAACCCACAGTTATGACGTCAGAAATTAATGTGTGGCCGAACGTGATAACCTAATTATTTTCCCCAAGATCTAATGCATTCTATAAACTAAACCATTTAAGCATTTTTCTTGATGAACCATTTTACAAAGTTTATCCACGTGGTTGGTGTGTCTCTCCGAAAAGTAATCACACGGAGGGATATAAATAAGCCTATAGTGTACGGAAAATATTTGACAATGAAATTCTTAGACTAAATAACATGTGATAATTATGATTTTTTCAACTGTACGATGAGTGAGGTAAGAGATTTGGGCGGATCTTAACAGCGAAGTCTTGAGAGGCGATGAGGGTGATTGAGGCGAGTATGGAGCGGCGCGGGAATGAAGAGGCGGGGAGAAACGGGAGATCCCCGAGAAAACCCACCAACCAGCGGCATCGTCCGGCACGATTCCCAGATGCGAAAATCCGGGAGTGATCCGGCCAGGGATTGAACCCGGTTCGCCACGGGGGGAGGCGAGCAGTCTAACCGCTCAGCACACCGCGAGCCCCTTCAACTGTTAGAATTTATGTTCCGGAGCATACAGTAATTTATGAGCCACACATTTTATAAGGCTTTATTTCATCTCGTAATATCTGACATTACAAAATGACCAAAATTATAAACTGTCATCGGGTCGTTATATAAAGTATGCAGTTTGAAAAAAGTCTTTTTAAATGCGCGTGATTATCTAAGTAGTAGTTTTTCTCCGCGCAGTGCCTTCTATATATATTTATTTATTTATTTATTTTTTTTTTTTTTTTTTTGAGATTGTATCCTTGCTGGCGCGATAGAAGACCTGCCCGCGGTGATGTATTGTGCGCCGTTAAGTCGACGTCACGAGGGGCGGGGGGTGAGAAAGTGCCGGGGAGAATGGGGTAACGGGGGTGCAGATTGAATGCCGAGGGGTAGCCGGGAGTTGCGAGGCGCGGATCGTAATTCGACAGGCTGCCGGGACGCCCTTGCGACGCCAGTGTTATGAATCACGTTGACGCGGACAAATCAAGGACGTTTGCAGCGCCGCGTCGGTATCCAGGGCAAGGGGGAAGAATCCAAAACACGTTGCCACAATTATAGTTTTNAGGACGTTTGCAGCGCCGCGTCGGTATCCAGGGCAAGGGGGAAGAATCCAAAACACGTTGCCACAATTATAGTTTGTAAAGACTGCTCAACGGTTAATTGAGCATTTTTTAAATTAACTTCTGAAAAATAACACTGCCCCTACCTCCATATGTTTTAACGGGCATACCGACTGGTATGCACCCAGTAAAGTTGGTAACGTTGGAAGTAAAATAGATCAATGTCTTAAAGTCGAATTAAAAATGTTGGGTAAACATTTATGAATATCGAAATAATTTCTTTAGCTTTCTGTTTTTTTAATGCATCTATGCGTAAAAATGAGACAAATATATTTTTATTTATAATAATTTTACAGTTTCTCTTGTATCGCAGAATACATATTCGCATCTGTTCGCAGGCGAACCATGTACGTTCAGTGTGAGAGCAACATAAGTCTCACTGGGTCTGTCTGACACGGANTAATTTTACAGTTTCTCTTGTATCGCAGAATACATATTCGCATCTGTTCGCAGGCGAACCATGTACGTTCAGTGTGAGAGCAACATAAGTCTCACTGGGTCTGTCTGACACGGAACTAGTATCTCACATGTACTGCAGCCAGTCAGGGTAGAAATGTTGCGGGCATGTGCANTGGGTCTGTCTGACACGGAACTAGTATCTCACATGTACTGCAGCCAGTCAGGGTAGAAATGTTGCGGGCATGTGCATAGCATGTTGAAACATAACATGCTGTCCGACATTTTTGCAATAAATCACCATCTCTACCAATAAAACAAAAGACCCACTTCCAGAGCCTCACGCAGCCAAAAAGCGGATGTGTTAAGAATCGCCACGCTATTTCACGGGGCCGCGGTGGTGTAGTGGTCAGATTACTCACCTGCCACCTCGGCGAACCGGGTTCGATTCCCGGCGGGGTCGTCCCCGGATTTTCGCATGTGGGAATCGTACCGGAAGATGCCGCTGGTCGGCGGTTTTTATCGGGGACCTCCAATTTCCCCCGTCCTTGCATTCCCGCGCTGATCCATCCCCACCTCACTTCATCCTCTCATAGTCTCTCAAGACTTCGGCGTTAAGAGCCGCCCAAATCTCCCCACTTCAAACTCTACGCTATTTAACTTCTGTACACGTCTCTATTCTGTAGTCCTGTAACAAATGTCAAAGAAAATTGCAAGTTTTAGGAGGTTAGCCTATCGTTTAATGAACTTACAAAAAAATTCCAGTCTCTTAGCTACAAGTTCCGTGGGACGAATCCCATTAACATGCAAATATTCTCATAGTAATTATTTTCTTGTCGGTTACGCGCGACACGAAACAGCGCCAAGGGAAGTCAAAGGCGCCGGCAAAAAAAAAAAGAACTATTTTTATTCCCTCCGTAATGGCATAAGGAATTTTTTTCTTCCCTGCCCTCTTCCTAAAGGAGGTTGATAACGTCACTCACGACTTGTTAGGGACGACAAAGTATAATACATTAGGCGTTCCCTACCCCCATTTGACACTTTTTTTTCCCCGCCGCGGTGAGTTACGGGCCCGCTATCTGGGTCTGTGTCATGAAGCCAGCGAACAATCATGTGGGGTGTGGAATTATGGGAACTGGGGAGGGGGAAAGAAGATAAGTGGGCGGGGCCAAGACCGCACCAGAGCGCCGTGCGATCTTTTTCATTTCTCCCGCGCGACTGTAGTCTATTCGCGGTTTCTTCACACTTTTTTAATCAAACCTTTGAAAAATCACCCCATATATTACGTGTTTGGTTTTATAATTGTGTTAACACAAAATAATATAAAAAAACACTAATTGAAATTTTATTTATAAATTACAATATTTCGTTTATATTTGACGCGAATGAAAACAGTGAGTAAATAGGTGGGTTGGTAAAACCTAGTAAGAAATGGTTCTTACGTAAAATATTATTAGACAGAGTGCGCACGAATGCGGCGCGTTGTCCTTTTGGTGTAATTTTCTCTAGACTCAGTTAGGCTTTGTTTGCATGAGGCGGAGGAGTAAAACTGTAAGTAGAACTCAAGCAGGGCTTCAAAAAAGATGGAAGTAACCACCAATGGAAGGAGGCGCTGCAGTAACGCAGTGATTCACAATTACGTTACGATGAACCTCGCTGCGTTAACTTAGCGTTGTTATGATAAAAAAAAAATGTCAACTGAGATTTTGCCATTGCCAATGTCCAGCAATTGTTTTGAAAATACCGATTATTTCTCATTCGATTCATATCGGCTTCATTTGCATTTTCTCTTTCATCTTGTGTACGTGTTGAACGTATTTGCGACAATCGATTCCATTCAATTTCATTTCGTTCTTCGCGTTGCTCTGCAGTTTGATTAGATCTAAAATTAATTTGGTTAGTAACATTGCAAGTTCTGAGACTTAAATTGCTCCGTCTTATTGGCGGCATTACAGTGTAATTAAATTGTATAAATTTGATTCAATTAAAGTAAAATAACAATTCAAGTAAGAAAGACTGAATAGATCGCGATAAACTAAAAACATAACGACAATTCAACTGACTAAACAGCTGAAGATCGCGAAAAAAAAGTAAGAAGAAGCAAAGAAATTTGAATTAACCATATAATGTCGAATAACTTGAACGATGAAAGACAACCAATAAAAGTTGAGGAAATTTAAATTTTAATGTCAAATGTAAATTAAATATCAAAATTAGAATTAGTTTTGGGAAATATTCCCTATTCCCTTTTTTTTTTCCTGGTAACTTTTCCATAACCATAAACAAAAAAAAATTACTCATACCCACTGTGATGTTCGGAATATTCACTCCCGCCCATATATTCCTATACAATAATTGTTTGTTTTAGTGAGCTCTACCACCCCTCAATGTTTGTCCCATGATTTTAGAATCATCCTGTATTTATGTTACGGAGGTGCCGCGGCACTTCAAAAACCTCTTGACGTGTGGGCTTTCTGCTTCCTCTCCTGCCTCTACCGAAGTTGGTTTGAGAGAGGGAAGAGGGTCGAAGCAGCTCGCCAGACTCGACCAATTGAAGCTCGTGTTTACGACGCAGACGAGCCGTCTTGCATGTACACTTGCGGCGTTCAGCGACCCGCGATGGTAGACCTGTCTATACGCGAGGGGATGCTTGTCATACTCCCAATCTGCGAGCGTGCACATTCCCGTCGGCTGTGCGTCTGACCACAGAGCACTTAACAATACAGAGGTGCACCACGAACTCCAACCACACACGCCCAGCAAAATGGCCTCACTGGCCAGCAACATGGCGGAACGTCGTCCACCAACCAGCTCCCGGAGACTGACTTGCCAGGCGGCAGCTAGGTCAACAGGGAATATTCCATAACTAGAGATCTGAAAAATTCGCTGTTTCATTTCGGGACAAGCTAGCATTCAAAACCTCGTACGTTTGTATTGCTTATAATATATTGGCCCACCCGTTAGCTTACTCCTCCTGGACAACTCTGAGCCAATAATAAACACACAATAAAATGCAGACCGAATCACCGTCTTCCGCTAATACAACAAGCAACCAATGAACAGTGATATTTGCATTATTTTACATACTACAATGGAGTATAGCCTACAGGTCATTGAACTCACGAATTTTTCAGGTCTCTATCCATAACGTGCAACAGCCACCAATGAGACTTAGGGGCCTGTTTCCACAGCTTCGCGTTGCCAATGAACAATCGAGTTAGCANACGTGCAACAGCCACCAATGAGACTTAGGGGCCTGTTTCCACAGCTTCGCGTTGCCAATGAACAATCGAGTTAGCTTACATCAAAAGGACAACCAGGGCTATTTCGCTTCTTTATAATTACCTGTTCTGTGGTCTAAATCTACAGCATTCTTCTCAGTCTTTCGATCTGTTCGTTCGTGGTTTCCGTTCCCTCGTTTGTGNTTCTGTGGTCTAAATCTACAGCATTCTTCTCAGTCTTTCGATCTGTTCGTTCGTGGTTTCCGTTCCCTCGTTTGTGTTTCCTGGAATAAAATGCCCTAAAACGTAGCCTATTCTGTTTTGACAGGCAAACAATGATAAAGTCTTTTTATTTTTATGCCAAACGTATTTTGAATAGCCAACGCTGGTCCTGACACCCTTAGTCCTAGCAACCTTAGTCCTGGATTAACATGCCATAATCAAAGATACGTTTTTTCCCTAAGAGGTTTATTTCTAATTTAATCCTTAATCTTAAAAAATCGTACCATGGAGTAATTAATAAATCAATTAAGGGTTTTTGTAAATAATATGTTTACCTTTTATTGTATATTTTTGAACTTGGATGACTATCATGGTCTGTTATAAATGTATCATGTGATGATATAAGGGGAATTTAGAAGTAGAGACGGACTACCTGTCTCCATGTGTCAGTAAACTACCGGCGCAACAGAAACTATTTTGTATATTTCATTAAACAATTTTTTTTTAAGATGCAATAATTTACTTGTCGTGATACATAAAACATTTTGGCAAATAGTTTTTTTAAGAATCCTTTGTTTAGTGGGCAATTCTTTTTACTGTGTAGGCTATATCGCGGTAAATCAAGAACTTTACACTCGCACACAAAAAAAAAACAAATATAAAGTAAATGTAACTTTTTTTTTTCTTAACTTCGGAATTTTTGTGATTCAGAAAAAGCTCTGTACTGGACATAGGACTACATCCGAAATGATAATTAATTGCGCTAGCTTTTTTAAATTCGATCGATGACCATTTATAAACTTATTGCTGCATTTTACTAGCTACCCAATTTAACTGAGGTATTTTTATCTGCGTTTGGTTACCACCTGTAAGTTTGCTTAGTCGTTCTATCGCGGTTTAATACAAGCAATAAACATTAGTCAAGGTAGGAAATGACCGCTGCTCGTGGTTACCCGTAAGTTAACGGCGAATATAAGTGTAATTGACCCAGATTTCACCAGAGAAGATATCGTCATAGCCATATTTTGCAAAGAAGTNTAAGTGTAATTGACCCAGATTTCACCAGAGAAGATATCGTCATAGCCATATTTTGCAAAGAAGTTGACATTAACGTGGTCTGTATTCACGCTGAAATATCTGCTATCCCTGATTAAAAGTTCCTGCAACACAGAACTGGTCAAATACCCCCCTTTTTTTTNTCCTGCAACACAGAACTGTTTCCAATTTAAAACACAGTAGTTTTTGCTTTTATCTTTTATAATAAGAGTATAACGGAGTTCGGTAATAATGTTACGAATGTTCACATCGCGCGTTACCGAAACTCCACTGAAAAGTGCATTTGCAAACGTAAAATGCATGTGTGAGACCGGGTGTAAAAAGTCTTATTTGCTGGTTACTGCCGCGCATTCAGAACCTCGTGCTGAAGCTAATAAGCAGTTTTAACCCGCGCAACGTAAAATTGTTTCGTTGTTTACGGGGTTCGTGCTCTGCTGGAACACGTTAAATTTTCATTTCGAAATGGAACGAAACGTGCATTTGGAAAATGGCCCACCCACTCTAACGTGTAAAAATACAGTAAATATTAATATTCTGACCTGGAAAACAACAAGTTTTTTACTTCGGCGTCTGGCTCGCTAATTTGCGCGCAACACTGAAATTAACGAGGATTTTCAACCTGAATAGGAAGTGACAGAATGTATAAATCTTTTTTATTTTTTTGTCAAGCTTGTTACTCTTAACATTCCCGCGACAAACACGTTCAAATTAGTTGCTCAGGTTTTCTACGTGACTTACGTTGTTGCGCAAATAAATACGTAAATTTTAATCGAGACAACATTGGAAAATTCTTAACACCTTATAGCCATGGGATTTCATTGGAAAGTTTATAAATACTTTGATCATACCAGAAGGTTGTGGAATTTAATACGTTCATACTCTACGTAAATAGAAGCACTAATGAACAAATGTTTAATTTTTTTACACTCTTGTATTAAACTCGCGTGATAATAGCACCCAGTACACTTAGGGAGGTTTTCATGTCCGAATTGAGGCCATGGCAGCCCAATCCCTCTCTCCCGCGATGCATGTTCTCCTTGCATGATTTCCCTTCCTTGTATGAGTACGGGGCTTAGCCCTAAGACGCAATAATCCCCGTCCCTACCGCGGGCTCACACATAACACTTAGTTTTAGAGTAGGTTAGAAAAAAAATGACAGGCAAAATAGCAACAAAAAATGTGTTTCATTATTCTTTGTATAGCTGTGTGCTAGAATAAAACGTATATAAATATTAAAACAAATCCAATCAAATTTACTGTTAAGTGTTTGGGAGCGTTTGTTTTATAATATTAATATTAATAATATGATATTAATAAAATACCTTCTTGCCAGTGCCATCTTCCAGTTTATATTCACCAGGGGACAGAAACTAGTGTATATGGACTTTCTAGTAGATCTTCGTTGAGTTTCGGGTTTTCAAATTTCACTCCACTAGTAGTAGCCGACCAGTGAAAATAGTTGTTTTTCAGTTCTAACAAATGTATTATTCATTGCAACACAAATGAATGCGCAGAGTTTGTGATTTATGATCAAAAGGTTTTCCTGGTGCGGCGAGCGAAGTAGTTGCGTTTGACCAGATATTAGAATGGAAATGTACACACGCGACAGTAAATTATCACAAATAATTTACTGCATAATAATTGTATTACCAATGAGAGCTATAAAAACGATTACAAAATATTTTACATGAATTCTATTCGAGCTCAAACGAAAATCAGTTCACTGTTTTAAAAACATTTAATTAGATAATTAACATAAAACACAGCATTTCACTCAAAGGAAAAGGCTCATGGACATGGAATCTAGAGATCGTTGAATTATCAATAGTGGCGAAAAATACTTGAACAATTCTGTCACTGGCAATTACCGGTACCCAAATAGCTGTTGATTATAATGGCAGAGAAAGTGTTCCGCACAGTATGGAGGCGAGGTAGACTGGCTTTTACTTGTCCGAGAATGTCGCCAACATTTCCTTACGGTTTGCCAATAGCACCTTCAAAATTATGCGGTGGAACGGTGACATGAAATTTGTTTGAATTTAGTTTTACAAAACGTTACGAGGATACAGTGGTGTAGTGGCTAGATTACTCACCTTCCACTACGGCGGGGGTCAACACTGCATCTTACCACGTGGGAAGTGGCGGACGTTGCCGTGGGCTGGTGGGTTTTCAGGGTGCTCCCATTCTCTCCCGTGGTTGCATTCCTTCACTCCTCCACGTGCACGTCACTTTACCTTCACTAGTGCCGGAGACAGCTGCTAAGCTCCGCCATTTCCATCAACAGATCCATGCTTTCATATTTAAAAGAAATGTTTCTTATTTCAAAGTACTTTTGCCTCATTAAAACTCCCAGAGGAATTGTAAAAAACTTTTTAAACACATTCCAATGCTGTTAGCACCAAACTGCAGTCTGTATAAACATAGATTTAGGGCAAGTCGTTAATAACAACACTTTCCTGTACGACTTGTTGCAAGTTTAAGATAAACATAAATATTTTACCACTATGAACATCTTACAAGTCCTTCAGCAGCTTACAAATATACAAGTTTGTTGAGGGGGGGGGGCGCACGCTTAGGTCTGATGCGACCAATGACAGAGAACTAATCCCGGTGACCAGATCATAAAATGTTCATGGGGAGTGGAGTGGAGAGAACATCGTGTGGTCTTGAGAGCCGATGGGGGTGGAGCGAGGTGAATATTGAGCAGCGCCAGAATGCAAGGGCGGGGGAAAACCGGAGATCCCCGAGGAAACCCGCCGGCCAGCGGCATCGTCCGTCACGATTCCCACGGGCGAGTCCCCGCTGGGAATATAACCAGATTCGCCCAGGTGGGAGGCGAGTAGTCTAACCACTACACCATAGCCCTGAAATTCAATTGGGGCAGAATAAACTCTGAATACCACTGGCTGACGACCATACTGTATTAATTTTTTTATTTGTACTAGTAATTCGTTGAAACTAGTTGCCTAAGATACTTTCGTAACGCTACAAATAAATAAGAACAAATCTGGCAAAAACCTTTGTGTGGCATGTGTTATACGAATGTTGAATTTTAAAAAGAAAGTGCTGTACACTTTAAGTTTGTTATAAACATTGAGGTGTATAAACAAATTTTTATGTTTTCTAAAATAATGTGTAGAGTTACACGGAAATCTTTGGCAACAAATTTCCAAAGAATTCCTTGTACAAATACAAAAAAAAAAGTTTATAATTACAACGATGGGACGGAGGTATCTGGAAATCCTGGATATAAATGATTTATTTTTAATTGGCCCTAGAATGCCAGCAGTTAATCGTTGTGTGAAGTTTCTGAGTTGCGAACTGAGAAATTATATAATTTTCATTATTTAGGGAGTCGCATACGTTATTCAGGTATGAAAAAGGAATAAATAAAGGAAAACCTCAGTGTAAAAATACGACATAAATACAAATGAAATTATTTCATATACAGCCCTCCGTACCCTTCTACGCGGAAATGAGTTTTGGCCAATCAAAGCAACATACCAAACTACAACTCAGTCATCAGTAATGAGATCAGCAATGTAATCAGATTAGTGAAAGTGTGTATGAAACTCAATCACATAAGAAATTAAGATATCAGAAATTAAAATAGATTCTGATCAAAATATAATTTATGAAAACGGAAAAAATGGACCAAACTTCTAGAAAAAAAATTGCTTGAAATAGAATTCCTAAACAAATATTCCTGTATACACAAAAGGACACAGATCGAGGAAGAAGCTAGGAAATATAGTAAAGTGAAGAAGAAGCCAATGAATATGTACCAACCTCAGACTATTAATTAAATGCACAAAGTAGTAACGGAACGCAAGAGTAATTAGTTTTTGTCAACACTGATAAGCTGCCTAATTACTTGCACTACACTATATTCATTTTATTTACTAGAACAAATATAAATGCGAAACATTTGTCATAACCACATGTCTGAGGAAAATTGCAATTACTCCTTTTCTCAGTTTTAAATAACTTCCACTACGGCAAACACCACTACATTCAATTATCAGAACACCGTTCATGATTAAATAAAACAGAAATTCCCATCCAGAACTTTTATTTCTACTTATCTTCGTCCTTCTCGTCTGTGCTTTGAGCAGATGATTAAAAAATGATCTGGATTGGCAGCTCTTCTTCGCTCATAAATTCATTTAAAGTTAATTACATTTTCCTTCCGTAAAGAAAATTGCAAAAGACCTTGTCTTTGTGCATGCGGATCGTTTTCACTTACTGTCCACAGTATAATAAAGCAACTGTTTAACTTTGTTTTGCTGGGACATTATGTTCAAATTAAGAGATCGTATTATTACTGCAAAGAATTTATACTTGTGATTACGTAATCCAACAAAACAAGATACTCATTGGCACACGAAACACGCGAATCCATAATAACGTTTGCAACATCGGGCCGCAGCCGACAATAGTTAAAAAGTTATCCCCACGTAACTTCGATCAGTCCGATGCAAATACTGACTACTTGCAACTATGCAGTTAAAATACATAAAAGTTATGAAATACTCCACGAAATAAATGACAAATACTTAACAAACACTCAGTACACACATGGCAAAACTTCACAAATATCCATTTTTGCTCGGTGTCTCAATTTTTTACAATTTGACATTTTTTTGTATAATGGTCTGGTTCCTTGTGGAATGCCGAAAACCTTTCATGCAAACTCAAATGACTTACAAACGAGAGCTGAAGCGTCGCAAGAAGATTTTTGTTTTGTTTTGGATTGGACGTTTATTATTAGATCAAGACAGGTGTGAGAGGTGGCAGTATGGTTGGTTCGTATCAAGAGGGTATAGTGAAATATTGCAAGGAGAAATAAAGTCAAGGAATTTACAGGTATCACAGTCGTTCTTACTAACATCATTGTCGAAGTCGCCCGTGATTAATGTATGATTATAATAGCTGGAATGCATAATCAACTCCGTTTCGAGCTCACAGAAACTACCGACCTTGGGTGGCTTACATACAACTATTTGTACGTACTATTTGTACGGACACATCGAGTTCTCTAACATTAAATGCTTCGCTTGGCCAGAGTAAACACAGCAGGACGAGGGCAATATTTTTAAGTCTCCAAATCATCGCGAACGAATATAGCTACACAACCACCTCTTTTGCCTTTTCCTATCGTTTCTAAACAGGACATAGCGATGTAGTTGAACCAATGGGTTGGCTTAAGCCACGTTTCCGGCATCATTATAGCGTGAAGAACAAGACCTTGAAAAACCGCTTCAAACTCATGAAAGTGAGCATCTGAGAACTGGGCGTTGACATGTGCCAGCTGTAGCTTACGCGGTTNCTTTGGTGTAGTAGAAGAGTTGGGGGAGGGGGAGAATATTCCTCGGCAGGAAAAGGAAGCCAGCAAAGTTCTTGGAAGCCCTTGGAGGCGGGGCTCAGTGGCACCAACAGTTGTTCACAAAGTAGCGACATAGATTCCGTAGAAAAAAGTTTCGCTCACCATACAGAAGGCATGCGATGTGAACAGTGGATCAATCTGACCTAGTACACACAACAGTTATAATTGCAAATGTCTTGCCTGTTAATAACTTCAATTTGTGCTCTTCTAAACAATTATATGTTCATTATATAACTAGCTTTTGTTTCCAATTCTTTTCTTGTATTACCTTCTACCAAAAGTATGCAATCGTCGGCAAATGCTATTATTTTTGCATTTGCATTATTATTTTGTATAATAAAGTTATTTATCACTAAATTCCAAAAAGATGGGCCGAGCACTGAGCCTGGGGGGCATCCTCTATTTGTTTCCCTTTTAATATTTATATTATCTTTTTGTATAACGATTACTCTTTCATATAAATAGTCCCATAGTATTTATTTTGGTTTTGATCCAATATTTAATTGATTTATACTTGCTTTGATATCGTGCCTGGTTAAGGTAGAGAAGGCATTACTAATGTCCATGGATATTCCTAAAATATATTTATATTTGCTATTGTTTATTGTTNGGTTAAGGTAGAGAAGGCATTACTAATGTCCATGGATATTCCTAAAATATATTTATATTTGCTATTGTTTATGGTTTTAAGTAGTTTGACTGCATTGGTCAGATGAAACAAGAACAGTAACAGGACGTTGCGAATCTATTTTAGAAGTAATGCCAGCGCTTGTCCTTGAATACTAAACACGCCTTTGGCCCGTCACGTTAGAACGAGTACCGCGGTCGGGAAACCACTCTCGTCGTACACCGCAACGTAGGAAATGACCCGGGGACGGCGCTGCCATACAACGGGACCTGCGGAGAGATTATTGATTGGAACTGATCGTTACGGCATCGGCAGACGGGAATCCACAGGACTGCAAATGGAGGAAGAGACGAGGGCTGGGGGTGGATGTAGAGAGACGGGCAAAAGGGATGAAGCCGATGTTAGGGAGGAACGGAAAACCTCGCTTAAAAAAAGAAGGGGGTGGAGGGTGAAGGAGCGGAGGCCACATCAAAGTGATAAAGCTGCAATTTCCCCAATCCCTTCTAACCTCCCTTCAACCCCCCTCCCCCCCCTCCTCATCATCCTTCAGCTGCAGTCATAATCACGGAGACAGAATAGGCCTGACTTCCTTTCTGAGCGCGACCTTCACTTCCATTCCAGTGCAGGAGGGGGAGCAATGCGAAAACCAATTGCACCACAACACACACACACAAACACCAACACACATAACACACGCAAAGGAAGAGGAATATCTGGCCCTATACCCGATGCCATGCATACATGTTGCGTGTCCCGTGCGTTGCCTGTGACGAGACACGAAGCTGCCTCGCACCATCGCCGATATAATAGCTCACGCAAACGAAGAGAATATATGCCAGGTGTGTGACCGAGCAAACGGAAAATGCTATAAGTTCAGTGCTGTCTCGCCGGGAGCTGAACAACTGGCAGCGCTGACGGACCTCTCTCGGGACGGTGTCCAGTGCAAGCACCAACGACAAATCTCACTCCGCGTCAGTATTTCCTACAGTTTCTACAACAACCAAAATACCAAGAAGTTACTGACACAAGTAAAAGCCTACTTTCCTCGACACNTATTTCCTACAGTTTCTACAACAACCAAAATACCAAGAAGTTACTGACACAAGTAAAAGCCTACTTTCCTCGACACGGGTGCAAGTAATCGTTAATGAAGTTCTTAAAAGCTTAGATGGTAAGTGGTCTTTTACGTCTCATTGACATAAATATCATTAGGGATAGAACTAGAAACTACAGTAAACATTAGTGAGACAATTAGAAATACACGCGTGCCTTATCCTGGTCTCGAAGCCAGAAAACCTCATTCTAAAAGCTAGTATACTAGCAACTCATTATGGAAGTAGGAATCGAAGCATCATTTTCGGATGTAANTATTTCCTACAGTTTCTACAACAACCAAAATACCAAGAAGTTACTGACACAAGTAAAAGCCTACTTTCCTCGACATGGGTGCAAGTAATTGTTAATGAAGTTCTTAAAAGCTTAGATGGTAAGTAGTCTTTTACGTCTCATTGACATTAATATCATTAGGGATAGAACTAGAAACTATAGTAAACATTAGTGAGACAATTAGAGATACACGCGTGCCTTATCCTGGTCTCGAACCCATAAAACCTCATTCTAAAAGCTAGTATACTAGCAACTCATTATGGAAGTAGGAATCGAAGCATCATTTTCGGATGTAATCAGTCTAACGTTCTGAAAGATATGGTCTACTAACCTGATTTATCTACAGGACCGTCAATTTGTAAATGAGTGTCCAAGCCACTTAAACAAATATAAATCGATATGGCCTACCATAGTACAACTTTTCCCCAAAATTTGGTACGAATCGGTTAATTATTTCCAGAGATATGACATAAAACTTAATTTTTTACATGGGGCTTTCTTGCGAATTGGCAGAGAAACGAGGCTCTGGAAATACGCATGTGATCGTTTTTAATAGATACTGTCAGTATACAATAATAAGTTGGAATTGATTACACGGTTTCGACGATATAGCATACTAAGCTAAAATCGCTCTATGGCCATTCACAAGTTTGGAAAGAATTGTCTTACCCACTAAATACACCAGTTTACATCACCTACAGCCAAATCTGCTTTGAATGGATCGAATTTTTTTCCCAGGTTAGGACATGAAACCATAAATATAAATTTATATGACATGCCATGGTAAGAATAGGTAGATTGTTTCGTTAGATATTACATAAAAACTTCATTTCATAATGTGAGGCTACCTCACAGCGGACATAAATGGCTATTTATTGGCATATTTTATGCTTGTAATAGATACTTTCAGCATACAAAATTAAGACGGAATTTCCTGAACTGTAAATAAACCTAAATTATTTGTATAGTAGCTCTTTTTTTTTTAATAAGTGCCTTATCGATGTAAGTTGCATTTGTTTACATGGGCCTACTATAGTACTATTTACTTGCTATATTTTCTGAAAATGGGTCTAGTAGTTTTTGACATGTTGCTGGCTAGTGACGCCATTTTGCTAGCGAGTGCGGCTGGAGTTCGCGTTAACAAGCTACTATTTCACTTCTGTATAATTAAGTGCTCTGTGTCTTGCAGTTACCAACTTCGCCGGCACGGCTGGTGAGACTTTCACACAACTTACGGTGTCAGCTGTTCAAACCGACAGAATCACCGTCGAATATTTCATCCCAGAAACATTTCACGCGAACAGTACAGTTCCTCGCGGTTTATTCCATACCCAGTTTTTAGTTTCCGTCACCGGACACTGCCAGTATTACGCACAGCAGCACGGGAATTTCACTTCGGTTCTGGACGTAAACTGACAAACGGATTTTTGGAATAAATAAAAACTATTTTAATAAAAATATATTATAGAAAATAAATCACAAACAATACATAATAACAATCTCATAAATAAAATTATTGAATATTCTCTTTAAAAAAATATAAAAAATTTACCTCTTCTATACTAAACATTAAACCCTGATACTAATTCAGATTTACCCTCAGCAAAATCAAATGGTGTATGATTAGTGGCAGCTAAAAAAGAAGAAAATAAACATAAACAAAGAGGAAAAAATAAAAAATATATCAAAAATAATATTTAAAAAAATTAATGTCAATTAATCAATAACTACCAGTAATAACAATAAAATATTATAAAATTAAAAACAAGCTTACCTCGCTTTCGTCACTGGACACTGCCAATATTACCTACAGCCGAACGGAAAATTTACTTCGGTTCTGGACGTGAACGGACAAACGGATTTTTAGGCGAAAATTTCTCTGGTTCTAATACGTTTTTTTTTTTTTTACCATACAGAGGCTCGTGGCAGGCTAATCACGATAGTTTCCGGTTTAAGTGGGATGATTCCCCGCTGGTCCAGATGACTGGGGAAACGCATTCTCACACATACGACGTCCGGTATACGCCATTCGTAGGGCCACTTTTTTTTTTTTTTTTTCGCGAAAAGATTCCTCGGCTAGTCGCACTCCGAAACACGTTGGTTCAGAGCCAGCACCGCGGTCGGATCGTTTTATTTGCCTGCGAACCACAGACGTACAGAGTCGGAGTAACCTGATTCTGATTGGCCAAACAAGTAAGGAAATGTCTTCTCACAGAGAGACGCCACCAATAGGCAAAAGAATACTGCCGGTATGCCAGTAGGGCATTGAAATACAAACGCGTGCGGAAAATTTTTCGCGTGAAACAGGTGGGCGTAGCTTTTCGTTGTTACTGCCAACTTCCCTGAAGCAGCGCTGAAGTACTTCTTTTCAGACTATACCTCGTGCAACCAAAGCTTACCAAATTATAGAAAATTACACCAGCAGGACAAAGCACCATGTATGTGCGCACGGTTAGACTGCCCGCCTCCCACCCCACAAAGGCGAACAAGGTTCAATCTCAATTTGATCATATTTTGCAGGATAACTATTTATTACTAGGCATTAACAACGATCATAATGTATCCATATTATATACATATATATTATTTGTAAAAATGTTATATTTTAATTTATAGTTAAACTGTTTTTACACGTCTATTTAAAAAAAAACGCATATCTTGGGGCACTTGTTTTTCGCGAAAATATTTCAAGACCAGTTGTACTCCAAAAAACTTTATTTCATAAATGCACTTTCGTGGCTGGATGATTTTAGCTCGCACGCGTGTGTGTCCGCGAATCATAGACGTTCAGTAAAAGAGTGATTTATTCTGATTGGCCAAGTCGAATAAGTGCACATCTTCTCTAGTAGAAGCGTGACCAATAACCAATGGAAGTTGTGATTAGAGATGTAGGCTGTTGAAGTACAGCAGGATGTTACGCACGGCCCCGTTGTGCACCACCTGTCTAAACCATAGCCGGCAAAGAGGCCACAGGTGAGTTCGTAAACTATCAGAGCATAACATCGGGCCGATATGGAATTCATCGACCATCGGAGAAATGCGCAAAGAGCGACAGGAAACGTAGGTCCAGCAATCACCATTAAACCGGAAGTCAGATATAAGTTAGCATTTGCTATAGATTAAGTAGGATTATTTCAATACCGTAGACTGACAATGGGATTAAAAAGTAGCCGGAATTTTTTTCAGGAATTTGTAGACACATTATTAGGTGACCTCGGACGGCAATCAGTAGTATGTTATGCTGATGACCTTTTTTGTTATAAGTAACGATTGTGAAGGACACGTAAGAAATTTAGTAAAATTACTTAAGGCCCCCGTCTACCTGGAACTTTTTCCCACGTTTAGGTCGAGAAGCGCGGGAGCGATAAGGGCGACACTGCCACGCGCGTCAAGTACGCCATCGCCGCTAAGCGCAAGGCTCTGAACTGGCGTGCAGTGTTCTCGTTGTGCTGCGTGTACCTACGGGACTTTCAGCGGTGACCATATTATTTTATTAGTGGGAAGTCTTTAGGAAGATTCAGTGCAGGCCCCTATAGTAGTTTTGTATGTATCTGATGCGTGCATTTTGAGCTACAGCGCCTTGGAAAAGCCGTTTTTTTTATCGGTTTTGGAGTACTCTCAATTGATGTTTCTAACGTACGTGATATTTTGAAAGTACTTAACAGCTCTCGTCTGAAGTGTGTGTTCTTTTCGTAGATCAGCACGTTGGATGCACGCTTAATATTTTCGTTGAAATACGTATATTTCGAACACTCTGCAACGCAGTTCAAGCGCCAGATAGACGGGCGCCTTAAACGTGTAAGAAAATTTGGAGTCAAACTGAATTCAAAACAAAAATGTACATTTGCATACCAGGAGATAAACATATTAGGTCACAAACTAACACCAAAAGGACGAACACCAGATCCAAATAAAATGAAGGTAACAGTTGATACACCACCACCCATAAATATAAAGCAATTAAGATCCCTTTTGGGCCTTATATCATATTTAAGAAAATGTATTAGTAATTATTCTCAAATTGCACAGTCCATAGCAGAGTTCAAGGAACAGGACACAAAATTGTATTGGGACATACGTTAGCAATCAGCCTTTTTACAATTAAAGGAAGCTATAACCTCAGTCCCAATACTAGCACCTTTTAAAGATTATAGAAAAACAATTTTAGTTTGTGACGCGTCAAATACAGCTATCGGCGGAGCATTATTACAAGAAGTATATATTAGTTATGACCGAACACGCTACACAATACGTAATGGCCACGCCAATACAAGCCATATATGCTGGAACTTGCGCACAGTTTATTAAAACAGTTGTACTTGGATTTGGCTGTCATAAATATTTATTATCACAACAAGGCACATCATTCCAGAATTAAGTGATTTGACAGTTATTAGCAGAGTTAAAGGTAAATAAATTATGCACTACGACTTATAATCCCCAAACTAACGGCCTAACAGAAGCAATAAATAAAGTTACAGGACAACAGTTAACTATGTATGCTGAATCAGTTCCGCAAAACTGGGATAAATATTTAGAACGTATCATATTTCACTATAATACAACTGGATTTTCTCCATTTTTTCTTATACATGGAGTTAACTCTCGCCAACCATCACACGTAGTTCTCAACAAACCACATATACGGGCCACCGGTTGGCTAGTCAATACGAAAGGTGAGAGACAAAAGTGGCGAAAATGTAACTAAAGGGCAACTCACACAAGCTAAATATTTTAACAAACGTTTTAGACACCGTAACTATAAAGAAAATCAATGGGCGCCGTTAAAACATTGCTAACGAAGGGAAGGACTTTCATTCCAATTTGCAGGACTCTATAAAAAAATCCTGAAAGTCCTCTGCAAAAACACGGTACTGATAGAAATGAGGAGACGGGGAAATAAGTATAGTGATGAGGTAAATACTCGGAATACAAAGCCGTCCTATTTAAGTAATACAAGAAAACCACTCGTACAACGATCAATACACACAACAGTAACAAACAATGTACAAGCCACACTTCCTTCCATACCTGCTCCTACAGCCGTATAGATCACGCCCATTCGCCACTGTCACACAAATAAACTCTGAAACTACACAACAGACAACTAAGAAACACTCATAAAAGCCTAGAGTATTACTAAGTAAATGCTAATAAAGATTATATAATAAAGGGACTCACATGTCCTGTTGTTTTTCAGATGACCAACATGAGAGTTTTTGCGTTGCGTTGTGTAATCCTCCTTTTCTGCATCCAACAGTCAAATCCCGCAAAGTCCGACAGTTACCCGTAGTTTAGAATTCACTCAGGAATTTACTGGTACCAAATAAAACAGGCCATAGTCTACGAAGAAACAACACCACTAATTTATAATATTCCACTGCAGTCGCCGCAACCAACTTTTATCACACGCACACGGGAACAACATATGTGCCAGTTTGAACATAACGTATTTTNCTGCAGTCGCCGCAACCAACTTTTATCACACGCACACGGGAACAACATATGTGCCAGTTTGAACATAACGTATTTTTATACACGAATGCAAAAAACAATATCACGAACCATTGCCAACTTGCAAACACATCTCGTTAACAGAATTTCAGGCAGAAACAGAACCACGAATACGCACAAGTAGAGGCTTTCAATTTATACGCGATTTGTTCACATGGTGCTGTAACACATTATCAAATATACATTTTGGNCTGCAGTCGCCGCAACCAACTTTTATCACACGCACACGGGAACAACATATGTGCCAGTTTGAACATAACGTATTTGTATACACGAATGCAAAAAACAATATCACGAACCATTGCCAACTTGCAAACACATCTCGTTAACAGAATTTCAGGCAGAAACAGAACCACGAATATGCACAAGTAGAGGCTTTCAATTTATACGCGATTTGTTCACATGGTGCTGTAACACATTATCAAATATACATTTTGGATAAGTTAATTACAAATGAGGAAATTACGACTTCTGATAGGCGTCTGCTGGTTTCTTTACACTCACGTTCCGAGATGTACATTCCTGATAACCTTCAAATACCCAAGTACCAAACCTGCAAATTATATAATATATATATATATATATATATATCCCCTTTCTTATTAGCAAACGAACAACGCGACAACTGAACGACGCAAGAAGAGCAACAAGAATCCCGACGAAGATCAAAAACCAGCATATATGAGAAACATACCGGTTAACCAATAATGAACTTCTCAACCGTATTGTTATGCACGATCGCCGTTGACAAACGTTCAAACCGCACATCAGGGTTGCACTCACTGACCTTCCGTGATATGACCAAGGTCGCAGCTGCAGTCCGGCCCAGGAAGACAACGCAAGGGTGGCATTATTCACGCTACCAACCGCATAAAAAAACACAACCGCTTCACGACGGCTAGCGCAGGATTACTTTACTTTTCCAAATGCCGCAATTAAAATAGAAATATCACAGCAATTAGAGACAAAAGAGATCTCAATACACATTTTAATATAATTACCTTATGCACTACCAATACCAAAATTTAATCCTCTCTGTTAAACGAGCCTATTTTTTACCGCCGGCAGAGACATAGTAAAGTAGAGAAAAACCAAATTCAATATGATATTAAATAGGTAAATTAAAGTTTAAAATAGTAATCTCATTTAACATCTATCCTTGATATTCTCCTACGGTGCATTGTTCGTATAATCTCACACATGGTGCACCTTTATAACAGTTGTATTCATAATTGTAGTAATAGTAAAAAATGTATTATCTACAGAATTTTGTAAAAAAAAAAAAAAATATATTGCAATACAATAAGGACCGGTCCACAAAAATGTAACATGTTTAATGATAAGTATAGTCGGTTCATGACTGGAAGAGACTTTCTTGAAGCCCTGCTAAAGATCTACTTTCAAGCCCATTTCGTATCCTTCTGCCAAAGGGTAAACAAACATTGCCATGTGGCAGTCACATGGCAATGTTTACATTCCACTGTTTGTGAGTACATGTGTTCGTACATGCACGTACCCATCATAAAAGTAATGTATATATTATTAATGGATATTCCACAAGCGTAAAGTTTTTAATCTTGAGGATTTCACACAAAAGAATATGTGATGCAAACGAAAAACATTTCATTATATAAACCCAAAATGTGAGTATTAAAAATGAGATGTTTCGTGTGCGTGTCTGTCTCTCTCTCTCTCTCTCTCTCTCTCTCTCTCTCTCTCTCTCTCTCTCTCTGTGTGTGTGTGTGTGTGTGTGTGTATATATATATTTGATTTTGACTGGGGGATTGGGTGGGGGAGAAAAACTTTCACTTTGATTACATATTATAGACACAATACTTTGCAATGAAATGTGTCAACATTCAAGGAGTCCATCCAACAACATTAACATGGCAACGCCAATCTCTCATACACGCCTGAATGGCCGTGCTGTAGAGAATTTGTGCGATTCTTGTTTAACCTAATATTTCATTTATCGGTTTTTTTATACTAATATCAGCTCTTTATTATTTGATTTTTCATAACGTATGACTTTAATTTGTGCTAACCTTCTCGTACAGATTCCTTTTGCTTTTGAAATCTGTATAAGAGATTACTCATAGTGCGTTCTAACGTGTTTAATATTTTTCAAATTTATTTCAGGTTTGCTTAAAATTTTATTTACTGTATTTTACGTTGTATGTTGCGGTAGTTTTTGTGTGCAGTCATGAGTTCTAGCAAGGTGAATAAAAGAGAAGTCACCAACGCCAACAGGACATCATTAACCTCACCGAATCGTTGTATTCACTAATTAGGCGAGGGGAAATGAAACCCTGCAACGTCGCGGAAAGAGCGGCAGAAATGTTGAAACGCTTCAGATCCAGAGTTCTAAGGTATGTTAAAATACATGTAGTATTAACCATTGCGTTTGCAAGTTGTGTGTGCTAAGGTCAATTATGTTGGCCTACGAAATGTTTTTACAAGAACATAAAGAAAATTTGTTAATAACTTGATAACGTTGTCGAACGTTGTCTACGTATATTTTTAACGTTTTATTTTGGTAATTAAGTTTATAGGGTTTCCTGTAAAAATAAAAATAATT
>NQII01001826.1:108240-152166 GCA_002778355.1 Clitarchus hookeri
TTACGAAATTAGTCGGACGTTAATGCCCGTCGTATATTCGTGTTCTGCATCATTAGCAGAGTGGAAATATAAGATTTTCAATGAATTATTTTTATTTTTACAGGAAACCCTATAAACTTAATTACCCAAATAAAACTTTAAAAAGAAACGTATACAACGTTCGACGATGTTATCAAGTTATTAACAAATTTTCTTTATATTCTTGTAAACACATTTCGTAGGCCAACATAATTGACCTTAGCACACACAACTTGCAAACGCAATGGTTAATACTACATATATTTTAACATACCTTAGAACTGTGGATCTGAAGCGTTTCAACATTTCTGCCGCTCTTTCCGCGACGTTGCAGGGTTTCATTTCCCCTCGCCTAATTAGGGAATACAACGATTCGGTGAGGTTAATGATGTCCTGTTGGCGTTGGTGACTTATCTTTTATTCACCTTGCTAGAACTCATGACTGCACACAAAAACTACCGCAACATATAACGTAAAATACAATAAATAAAATTTTAAGCAAACCTGAAATAAATTTAAAAAATATTAAACACGTGAGAACGCACTACGAGTAATCTCTTATACAGGTATCAGAAACGAAAGAAATCGGCACAACGAGAAATAATAAAGAGAGGATATTAGTATTAAAAAAAAACCAGTAAATGAATTATTATTGGTTAAACAAGATAATCGCGCCAATTCTCTGGCACGTGTATCGACCACAGCCAGTCAACAACACACGGAACGAAGGTTTGTAAACAAATGGTCGCTCTACTTTCACCTTGAGAGTGATCTTGTGAGTATGCAAGAAACATTGAAATCAAAGTACGTTAGCATCACGTCATTAATAATTAGCATAATAAGATACAAGTCTTTTCGAAACCCATTTGTAAGCGATAAATTAACAATTACGTTAAAACTTTAGAACTATTTCCTCTCTTTGTGCTGGCAACCTAACGGCATAACTGTATCCGCGCTCGCCGCTGTTTGTAATGTTATATGCATGTAGCTAACGGCTAGGGTGTTTTTTCAAATGTTGATTTTCAAAAGTTTCTTCCCGTCGTGAACCGACTATAGAGATAAGGACAAATACAACAATGTGAAGTATTATGTAAGATAGAAATGCATATTATCTCCTATTTGTCAATACCATTATAAGCATAACTATTCAATGTAATTTGCACATAACTCCTCTACCAAATAGAGTAATAGACTTTGACAAGTCATGTTAACAATTATAACATATATAGTATATAGTGTATATAATTGCATTATGTTACGTAGTTCAGGATTCCAGTACTCAGTACATCACAATACATGAATAAAACCTNGTTACGTAGTTCAGGATTCCAGTACTCAGTACATCACAATACATGAATAAAACCTCGCCAATTCGTTGATGATAAAAAGTAATTAGAGTGCATTGACGCTACTGCTGTTCAAAGAAGATGATTATGTTGAAGACAGCATCACACTAATTATTCAGTGAGGCAGAATTATCACTAAATGTTCAAAGAACCCTACTTTAGTGACCATCAGCCTCAACACAAACGTATTTATAATAAACAAAATATGTAATATGCGATTTGTAACAATGAAATTTCGTAAGGATGTAAGTATGTAAATTTGTAATTTGTAAAATATGTAATTTGTTAGTACCGTCAATATGGTGATCTTTATATTTCAGGGGAATTTCGTCTTAAATTTATTTAGTTCAGTCACCGACAAAGTCTCTGAATTAAAATTATTGTACAATAACATTTTTGCCATAGACCAATACCTCCTCTAGACGGCAATTCCACGGCCAGCCCCACGTGTTCACAGTTCATCGGCCCAAATCAAACCTGCAGTGCAGCCAACTTCTCATTTTCCACTATTGTGGCACCGTACTCAGACAGCCGAACACATTCACGATATTAACGGACCCACTGTCGATACTACATTCCTGCTACACTACCACTATCAAACGCAATCCGACTTTCTTTCTCCCGCGTATACCTCGCATCTTTCTCTACAGTCTACTTACTTTCCCCAGCATCCCTCCAGAGACGAGGGCATCTCTTTTCGTCACTTTGTTTGAAGGGGGGAGGGGGATGTTACGCACGGCCCCGTCGCGCACCACCTGTCTAAACAACAGCCGGGAAGGAGGCCGCAGACGAGTTTGTAAACTATCAGAGCACGAACGTCGGGCCGATACGGAATTCATCGAACATCGGAGGNAGGAGGCCGCAGACGAGTTTGTAAACTATCAGAGCACGAACGTCGGGCCGATACGGAATTCATCGAACATCGGAGAAACGAGCAAGGAGCGACAGGAAATCGTGGGTCCAGCTAACCTAAGGGCATTCCAGTGTAGTCAACACCAACTACGAGCAGACTCCGCCTCCGGTGCACAACGGGAGCCAATCAGAACGGATCACGTCAACACACACACACACACGCGAAGAGTGGACTGGGCTACGAGGGCTGTGAGCGACTCAGTCGGCGGGTGTCATCAGGCTGGTCAGCTGCGAGTCCTGTAGGGGTGACGTCAGACATCGGGGCTACGAGTCCAGGGTGCGACACTCGGGTCCCAACCATGCTCCTTTTCCTAACTAAATAACCTTCACTTTTCTCGTTTTCCCTTGGCCACGTTGTTTGCATTCTGTAGGGTTGAGGTGTCCAGTAAATGCTTCAGTCCCTCTTTGATTAATTAATTATCTCGTTGGTTTATCCTCATACCTTATCCTATCCCTCAATAACACAATAGTTTATGACCCGGTTAATATCACACACAAATCTTGCATAGATAGGACCAGTGATGTTTCGCGAAAAGATTTCGAGACAAGATACAGTCCAAAGCACCGTAGGGTCGTCCAGCTTCTTTGATTGGTTAAAAAATGTTCTGGCCCGTGTCAACCGTTTGCGTACGAATCACGAGGGTTCAGTGCTGGAGTTACTTAGTCCTGAGTGGCTTGGTCAAAGACGGACACGGCACCAGCAGCCAATTGAGGTGTAACAACAGCTGAGGTGTGTATATCGTACTGAAGTCTACTGTATGCTCCAATTTTTACGCGAAAAGTCACTGGCCCTATGCATAAATCTTTTCGCGATAAATACCTGGCCCTTCTCATATGTCAGCGGGAATATAAAACGCTTGTGATACATGACGTAACAAGGAGAAACCAAACACGTCATAATTGTGATTTTCAAATGTTTGATTTAAACAAGTGTGGATAAACTGTGAATAGACTATGCGTAGAGTCACGCAGCTACAGGGTGTTCGCGGTTTCTTCACACTTTTTGAATCAAACCTTTGACAAATCACCTCATGTACTTGATTGTTTCCTAAACACGCCATGTATCACAAGCGTTTTATACTCCTGTTAACGTAAAAGTATCTTATTTTTCGTTAAATTTAAGTTTTACCTACATTGCATTTATATATTATAATACATCTGTGTTGGNTTGTGATTTTCAAATGTTTGATTTAAACAAGTGTGGATAAACTGTGAATAGACTATGCGTAGAGTCACGCAGCTATAGTCTGTTCGCGGTTTCTTCACACTTTTTGAATCAAACCTTTGACAAATCACCTCATGTACTTGATTGTTTCCTAAACACGCCATGTATCACAAGCGTTTTATACTCCTGTTAACGTAAAAGTATCTTATTTTTCGTTAAATTTAAGTTTTACCTACATTTCATTTATATATTATAATACATCTGTGTTGGTAGCGCCTTGTAAGAAATAGTTCTCATGCAAAATATTATTACAACTNTTGTGATTTTCAAATGTTTGATTTAAACAAGTGTGGATAAACTGTGAATAGACTATGCGTAGAGTCACGCAGCTACAGGGTGTTCGCGGTTTCTTCACACTTTTTGAATCAAACCTTTGACAAATCACCTCATGTACTTGATTGTTTCCTAAACACGCCATGTATCACAAGCGTTTTATACTCCTGTTAACGTAAAAGTATCTTATTTTTCGTTAAATTTAAGTTTTACCTACATTGCATTTATATATTATAATACATCTGTGTTGGTAGCGCCTTGTAAGAAATAGTTCTCATGCAAAATATTATTACAACTGAGTGCGCACGAATTCGGTGCGTTGTCCCTTCTGTGTAATTGTGTAGACTTGTTTAAGCTTAGTTTGCACGAGGCGGAGGAATATTATGAAAGTAGAACTTTAGCAGGGCTTCATAAAAGTGTAAAGTAACCGTGAATAGATCCTATCAACAGTTCATTGTTGCTCTCTGCCAAATGGAAGGAGAAGATTGAGCCTGTATTTCACAGCATGTCTCTTATTAGTTGAGGGTTCCCCACGAAGGCGTCAGATAAAGCGTCGACCAATAACTAGAGAGCTACAAAATTCGCGTCATTTTGGGGTTACCGACTAAACTCCGAAACGTGTTTTGTTCGTTTCAATTCTCCCGTTGGCCGACAACTCGTGTGGCTCGTCCCAAAGTCGCTTACACTGTAAAAAAAATATTTCGCACTTTTAACAAGAAAAATTCTTGGAAACCCAGCTGCCAAGAAATTTTTTTTATAGAACTACAAAATGTTTTCTTGTAAAATCTACACAAAATGTGCATTTGTAACGTGACATATTATATGAAGGTTTGCATTTCAACTTACATGATTGAGAAGTGGAAAATAAAATTGGCTTATTTTTACCTTGGAAAAAAAATGTAATAAATTAATGAGGGAGGAGAGGGATTTTTTTTTTTTTAATATAATTGACCAAAAAAAAATGGTATCTCGCCTTTTTGGTACGGAGATTCGTCACCCCGCCGTTTGCGTTACAACCGCGCACCTTTAGCCAGGTGACCAACTTGACCTACGACAATCACGTTTATTATTACAAAGTTTATAGGTACTACTGACTAAGCAAGGAGAACACTATCCAAGTTCTAAGGACGTATCCCTATTTACGTTTCATTTTGCAACACGCTTGCCATTTCTGGTGCTGGCAACTGAAAGAGATAACTAGAGAACGGCTATTTTTTTTTCAGAACCAGTCCACCTTCCAGTAACTTAGTTGCCTTCTGAGTTACTGTCCTCTAATATCACCGGCTACACTGTAAAAAAAATGTATGTATTTGCACAATGAATTGTTTGGAAACCAGTCGCCAAATATATTTTTTGTAAGACTGCAAATTAATTAGAGTTAATTACGCAAAACCTTGCGTAGACTTTGTAAAACTAATGTTGAATTTTAATAAGCAAATGGTGTATATTTCAAGTTTATTATAAATATTGAGCTACATACACAGTTTTGTATGTTTGCCAGAATAATATGTTGTAAAATGTACTATATTTCAGCTGTAGAGTTACAACACAATCTTTCGTAACTAGTTTCTAAGGAATTGCTTATAACAAGTAAACAGATTGTTTTTACTGTGTGGAACTGAGGGGGTGAAACTTAACAACTTTGCTTTTAGTCTGCAGTAATAAAAACTGACCCTGAAACTACAAGCAAAGCGAGCGAGCCACTAAACATTATACCCTTCCCCCGGCCTATAATACTGGCCTAATACTGAGAAACATATAGATTATTTTCATTGTTTAACTGCTGGTTTTATCTACACAAAACCTGAAAATGATCTAAATTGTGCTCTAAACTTAATGTAAATTCCGCAAAGAAGCTTGAAATTCCTACCGAAAAAAAGAAAGCCAAAGGAAACCAAAGCAGAAAGCGTCAAAGTAAAGTATTTTTGATCTTCAAATTGTGCTGACCCGATAGCNGAAAGCCAAAGGAAACCAAAGCAGAAAGCGTCAAAGTAAAGTATTTTTGATCTTCAAATTGTGCTGACCCGATAGAATATGGCATTTATTTGGCAAAAATGGTTGACTGTAAAAATTTTATATTTTTGCGAAAAATAAACCCAGGTAGGCTACCGTACAAAACATTTTTACTATTGTTTTTTTTTAAATAAACAAATAATAGAAAACCATGTTTAATTGTATAATTCAGATTAAGTATTACTGAAGAAGCGTGCCATTGCTTAATTCAATGTAAACACAGATAAACGATATTTTCAATTTCCTTATTGATAAACGTAAAAATGTTTGGTGTTTTTTTTTTTAAATAACATACTCCGAGCAGATACGGTAATAAATTAAGAAATCTTTAAGATTCCTTTGTAATATTTTTTTGTAGAATACTTTGTGTGTTTCATAATTATGATACAAAAAAAAAGTAAAATCATTGCTAATTTCAATTTTTTTCACAAATTGTGTACTTTTTTAAAATTTAAACCATGCATATAAGATATGCTTATTAAACAGTGTTCGGTATATTTGTTTTATTTAAAATAAATAATTTTCCTGAAATTTACTTTTTTGGAAAATATGATAGTAACTACAGACGGGAATTGTAATATGCATAATATACAACAAGTAATCCAAAAAAGAAAAAAGTGAAATTCGTTTATAAAACAGTTCCTTCACTCGAAACAAATGAGCTTAACGTGATCGACTTTACAGCATTTCCCCTCTCTTGGCGGTCGTAGCCCGGGGTTGTCTCTGATGGACATGCAAAAATGCGTTTATCAGTAAATAACACGACAATCAGATAATCCCATGAAAGATCGATTCGCTCGATGCACACGCTACAGTAGAGTTAGGCGGAGTTTGACGCACGATCTCTCTATGGAGAGAGATTTCGAGTTCGACAGTCGATAAAAAAAAAAGTAACAGCTATTTTTTTTCTCGCTCTCTCTCTCCCCGGGGATGTACCACAAAGTAAGCTAGGGCCATTACGGCTTGTTTGAAAACGGTAAAAAAAAAAAAAGTTTTGTTTTTGCGTGAGTTACACAATGTCCCAAAACTCGTGCCCATAGTACAGAGTAACTGAGTGTAAAGGCTATTCACGGTAAAGTGAGAACTTTTTGAAGCCCTCTCATTTGGAATAATAGTCAATAAGTATATTTCATTGTAACCTTAGACGTCAACTTTCGAGTCCGGTGAAATATAGCGTACTCGGTGTTTATTACTTACATGGTAATATTTATTTTAAAAAGTGGTAGAAAGATAAAAAAATTTCTTGTAAGGAATATAACTAGGGCCTCGAAAGTGCTCACTTTATCGTGGACAACCTATACAAAGGCGAAACAGCCGCTTGTTCCGCGAATATCACCCGTGCTCGCCAGCAAAATGGCATCACTGGCCGGCAACTTGTCGAAACGCCGTTCCGCCAATCAGCGCCCTGGTAACCTACTCACCAGCCGACAGCCCAGCCAATGGGGAGAAAGCCAAAGGAAACCAAAGCAGAAAGCGTCAAAGTAAAGTATTTTTGATCTTCAAATTGTGCTGACCCGATAGCATATGGCATTTATTTGGCAAAAATGGTTGACTGTAAAAATTTTATATTTTTGCGAAAAATAAACCCAGGTAGGCTACCGTACAAAACATTTTTACTATTGTTTTTTTTTAAATAAACAAATAATAGAAAACCATGTTTAATAGTATAATTCAGATTAAGTATTACTGAAGAAGCGTGCCATTGCTTAATTCAATGTAAACACAGATAAACGATATTTTCAATTTCCTTATTGATAAACGTAAAAATGTTTGGTGTTTTTTTTTTTAATAACATACTCCGAGCAGATACGGTAATAAATTAAGAAATCTTTAAGATTCCTTTGTAATATTTTCTTGTAGAATACTATTTGTGTTTCATAATTATGACACAAAAAAAAAAGTAAAATCATTGCTAATTTCAATTTTTTTCAAAAATTGTGTACTTTTTTAAAATTTAAACCATGCATATAAGATATGCTTATTAAACAGTGTTCGGTATATTTGTTTTATTTAAAATAAATAATTTTCCTGAAATTTATTTTTTTGGAAAATATGATAGTAACTACAGACGGGAATTGTAATATGCATAATATACAACAAGTAATCCAAAAAAGAAAAAAGTGAAATTCGTTTATAAAACAGTTCCTTCACTCGAAACAAATGAGCTTAACGTGATCGACTTTACAGCATTTCCCCTCTCTTGGCGGTCGTAGCCCGGGGTTGTCTCTGATGGACATGCAAAAATGCGTTTATCAGTAAATAACACGACAATCAGATAATCCCATGAAAGATCGATTCGCTCGATGCACACGCTACAGTAGAGTTAGGCGGAGTTTGACGCACGATCTCTCTATGGAGAGAGATTTCGAGTTCGACAGTCGATAAAAAAAAAAGTAACAGCTATTTTTTTTCTCGCTCTCTCTCTCCCCGGGGATGTACCACAAAGTAAGCTAGGGCCATTACGGCTTGTTTGAAAACGGTAAAAAAAAAAAAAGTTTTGTTTTTGCGTGAGTTACACAATGTCCCAAAACTCGTGCCCATAGTACAGAGTAACTGAGTGTAAAGGCTATTCACGGTAAAGTGAGAACTTTTTGAAGCCCTCTCATTTGGAATAATAGTCAATAAGTATATTTCATTGTAACCTTAGACGTCAACTTTCGAGTCCGGTGAAATATAGCGTACTCGGTGTTTATTACTTACATGGTAATATTTATTTTAAAAAGTGGTAGAAAGATAAAAAATTTCTTGTAAGGAATATAACTAGGGCCTCGAAAGTGCTCACTTTATCGTGGACAACCTATACAAAGGCGAAACAGCCGCTTGTTCCGCGAACATCACCCAGTGCTGGCCAGCAAAATGGCGTCACTGGCCGGCAACATGTCGAAACGCCGTTCCGCCAATCAGCGCCCTGGTAACCTACTTGCCAGCCGACAGCCCAGCCAATAGGGAACCTTTCGCCGAGTGCAGTAGCCAATCAGACGCAAGGCCCGTTCCCAGAGCGTTCGCGCAGCCAATCGGAAAATGGCTGCGCTTACATCGAAGGAACCGTCTTGCCATTTCCTTTCTGTTTCTTTGCCAAGTTGCTGTAGCTGTTCAGTAGAGTGATGGTGTCCGGTGTTGTGTGCGGAGCAATAGGAAGGATGTAAATTGAAATACGGAGACTTACAGAGAACTGACGGTCCTTCAGAGGGATACATGGGTGACTCACTTCTAGCTTCCCTTACTAACTGTCTGTTACTCGCGCGTAATATTTCCATACTACTCATAGCGACAGGGGCAGCGGTGGTGTAATCGCTTTTCCCCCTGCCCTTGCATTCCGGCGCTGCTTCATACTAACCTTGGGGGGCCGCGGAGGCTCAGCGGTAACCTTGCTCGCTTCCCACCGAGGAGAACCGGGTCCAATCCCCGGCCGGGTCACTCCCGGATTTTTTTGCCAGTGGGGGATCGTGCCGGACTATGCCGCTGGTCGGCGGGTTTTCTCGGGAATCTCCGGTTCCCTTCCCCCCTTTCATTCCGGGGCTCCTATATACTCACCTCGCTTCACCCTCATCGGCTCTCAAGGCCCCGGATGTTAAGATCCACTCAAACATCTTCACTCCCCTCGCTCATTGCAACAGAAGAAATTTCTGATGAGAATATTTACTTGAGAATCCCTTATAGTAGCTTACACGAAGGAACCAACGAGAAGAGCTCCTGTTGTCCCACGGCACAGTCAGCAACCAATCATAATATTTCGTTGCGCCAGTATCAATTGATAGCATCACCCAGGGAAAGTCAACAGCCTACATCGGTATCGGCGCTAGCTCCTGACCTAGCACACTGCCGATAACGGTTATGCCTATACTGCGACATGTGCGTGAACGCGTACACTCAGTACAATACGCGAAGATGTAGACACAATACCATTTTTTTACATATTTTATTTGTCACAAGTTTTAATAGTTTTTAATATTTCTCGTGGAGAAAATAATTATTTAACAACGAACTGCGATACAAGATAATAAAATCTGCTACTCTTTATGGTCGTAATGCCACTTTTATATTAGTAGGAGCTGTGATATTTTGCGAAAATGTTTCGAGACAAGATACGGTGCAAAGCACTGTAGGGTTGTCCAGCTTCTTTGATTGGCTAAAAAAATTGTTCTGGTCCGTGTCAACCGTTTGCACACGAATCACGAGGGTTCAGTGTTGGGAGTTACTTAGTCCTGAGTGGCTTGGTCAAACACGGACACGGCACCAGCAGCCAATGGAGGTATAACAACAGCTGAGGTGTGTATATAGTATTGAAGTCGACTGTGTGCTCCGATTTTTACGCGAAAAGTCACTGGCCGTACATATTAGGTATGGAACTAAGTACCCAATTATGGCATGTTTACGCCTGTGTAATCACGTTATCACTTAGAAATCTAAGTGCATACCTACGCTCCCTCCACTTTACACTATGTGAATTAGGACAGGGTGAGGTAGGAGAAAGGATGATGTGTTTTTTTTTTGTACTGGCGTTATGGCTCGGTGTTACAACTGATCTTCCTTCGGCAAAACGATACGTCGCCGTCGACATTTATCTTCCGTTCTGGAAGAGCTCTATAAGTAAAATCCATTCCTTTGGCTGTACCACAGCGGCAGGCTTCGCTTTCGAGAAAACTCATCGCGGTTTCCAGACGCGGAAAGAAGCCGAGGTATATGAAAGCTCTTGAGAGGCTGCAGCAGATACCTTGTGATTTATTGCTCCGCTCCGTCGTGCCTTCGCGGGGGAAATACCCGAACAAAGAATCCAGAAATAAAAAAAAATTCCTCCCAATGTCACATAATATCTTCCTTGTCGTTTCCCGAACAAATACAGGCTCTACGCGGTTAATTGAGCACTTTTAAAAACCCTGCTCAGGATCTACTTTCACTTCTCATTTTGTAGCCTTGCGCCATATCTACAACGTGCATTGCCATGGCCACTTAATTCGTGCGCCAGTCAAGTGAAAACACGAAGTTGTTGGCAACCTAAAGTTGTTGGTAATATGTGATTTCGTACTGCAACGTGGATAAATCAAAATAACAAAAACTCATTCGCCATAAATTTAAACGGTACACTCGCAATACAAATATAAATTCTTGGAACTATTTTCTTTAATTCGTAACCAACTTAACTGGAGGCCTGCACGCCATTGTTTATGGCAGCAAACGCAGTTAAGGGGGTCAGTGACGTCCGTCGAAGGTCGATTTCACAAGTTCTCACTTTAACGTGAACGTTCTCTACAACACAGGTATATTAGGCAAATTTTAAGGAGAGCCTTCAAAAAAATGTAGTCCTGGTTTATATTACAAATTTACCTTATTTTCCTAGGAATGACAGCTTAAAAGTCCTTGCTTCTGAAGCGCCGGTGTCCTAGATTTCTGGAGCTACAACATCCTGAGCGACAATATCCTTTACGCACACGCATAGAAAGGCAGGAACAGTCACATTTAGCGAGTTCGGAGCGGGAGTGAGGTAGTTTGGGTGAGGCGCGAAATGTTTGAAAATGTTCACCGACTGATATTAAAGAATAAAACAGGTGCACTGTTGATTCGGCTATTTAAGTCCTCCTTGCTCCAAAAAAAAAAAAAATACGACCTCGGCACCCCAGAGGCAGGGACTTTTACAGGCCGTGCAACATAACAGGGCTGCATTTTTTATAGTTGGATGCCTTCTATGCCTAGGCTACAAATAACTATATCACGATTGTTTAAAGCTGTTAAAGAAGTAAATGTTTTTCCAGGAAATTTTGAGGATATTTTAAGGTGTCACGACACGATATCGAAGGTTACTTGTTTCAAATACCAAATCATTCGAAAAAATGACATTCACAATGTTTTGGCGTAAATGCGATAATTTTAACCTAAAATATTGACTCTTTCAAATTTCAAAAAATTATTCAAACACAAAGTTAAGTTTTAGATAAAGTGTTTATTGAAGTTACAGTTTCTCTGAAATGCTTATCTTAGTTCCCCTGAGGGCTCGACTTATTCAAACTTTAAATTTTATCTCGGAACTTTTAAAATTGAAATACGAGCAAACAGCGTAACAAATTTGCAAGAAATGTGCATGATATTCTAATGAAATTAAATATTAATTTTAGCTGTAGCATAACGTATTAGTTAACTTAAATTTTGAGACCAGTCTTGTAGAGAAAAATATATACATTGGACAGTCCTACAACTCCATTCATTTCTGAAAAGTAATATTCCTTAATTGGCATACTTTTTTTGATATCACACAAATAATGGCGTGTGGGGAGTGCACCCAGGGCAAGGCAATTTGATATCACAAAGACCAGGAATGTAAGATGCTAAAAGTATAGGAAATATTTTTGTTATCTTGAAGATCCTGCAGCCAAGAGGCGAGCGCTGGTTCTCGCCGTTCTGATATCTAAATTGAATAACGCTTAGCTAACACTGCGACATGAACTACAAATGAAAAATAGAATGCTCCAATAGTATTTTGCTATGCACTTTAATTCAATTCCTTCTAAATTTTAAATTTCTATTTTAAAGATAACCTTTTCAAACAAAAGTATTCTTCGTGCTATTTCTACGGAAATATTGAGAAATGTCACCAATTTTTAAGTGTAATGTAATTTTTCCTAATATTCAATATCAAAATTTACGTCTTACAAAAAAAACTAATTAATAAAATTGATGCATAGAATGGAATTACTTTAACATTGATTCCCCAATTAAAACCTGTAGCTGCAGGCTTAGTAGGAGGGAGTCTTAAGAAACTATGGTTACTCCGAAACAAAACAGCATCAAGATCTCCCGGCATGCAAAGCAGAAAAAAAAAATGAATACATGGCTGCACTTGAGTCGAGGCAACTTTCCGTCTCTTTTCCTCGACTCGGGGGCAAGAAGGTGTCCACAACTATTCTCTCTCTCTCTCTCTCTTTCTCTCTCTCCCTCTCTCTCTCTTCCCCTTCTCTCCCGTCGTTGGAGGGAGAGAAATGTGAAATATGCCGGCCGTCAGGTGACCCCGGGTTCGCTCGGAAGATTGAATTCGCCTACGCCCGCTGGAAGCTCCGCGGAGAGAAAAATGGACCCCATTTCCGGTCGGACACACCACCCTTTGGGGAAGGGGTCGGCGTGGTTGGAGGGGGTGGTAGGCGGCCAGTTACGTGAGGAAAGTCCCTCCTGCCCCCAGGAAACGGGGGGGTGGGTCTCTTGGAAACCCTATCCTGTCCACAAAATTGGACCAGCTTCCCGTCAGATGGGAAATTCTTTTCCTAATCGTCTGTCTCGACTACATTCTTTTTTTTTCCCCCATCTTCCTCATGAACACGTGCTGGGAGAAGTTTTTACACCTTCTTCACTTCTTCTCGCTCTTCAGAAATGTCCACCAAACGGGTTTCCGCACGAACGGGCAGATAACAAGTGGGTTTGGCAGAGAGAAGAGACAGATTCCGAACGGAATACAGATGTATTGCTTTTCTAGTTTGAAAATTTTCCAAGTGTCACAAAACTTATCAAATTAATTTTAGAGTTGCTTTTGTGCAGCCATAGCGACGTATGGTATATACTGCCAATGGCAATTGAGCACTTTCGAAACCAACCTTCTAAAAATGTCACTGCCCTTAACTGCATGCAATTTTAACTGTCACACTGATTGCCATGCGTCCAATAAAGTTGGTAACGATTTCGGGAAAGGAATTCCATGTATTCACGTTTTATTAGACGTGTTAGGTAAACATTCGTGAATACTGAACTGAATCCTTTTTTGTTTTTTGTTTTTAATGCACGTGGCAGAAAAAGTAACACATTTGTGATAATTCAAATAATTTCCCGAACAACTTCACTCAAGGTTTCACTTGGATGGCAGACAAATAAAGCGACCAGGCACATAGTAATGTTATATACGACAGAAGAACACACAGGGTGCACAAGAGTGGATCTGAGCAAGGCTTCGGAAATGATATGTTGACCGCGAGCAGCCTTGTCGCGCGCCGGAAGTCACGGGAGAGTAGTGCGCGAAGTTATTGGCAGAGGCACCGCACCTTCATGTATGCGTGTTGGAAGTGCCCAGACCTCTATCAGCAGTCCTCGGACATCGAGAGAGAGAAAGAGAAAGAGAAAAAGAGAGAAAGAGAGAAAGAGAGAAAGAGAGAAAGAGAGAGAGAAAGAGAAAGAAAGAGAAAGAAAGGAGAAAGAAAGAGAAAGAAAGAGAGAGAGAAAGAGAGAGAACGAGAAAGATAAAGAGAAAGAGAAAGAAAGAGAGAGAAAGAGAAAGAAAGAGAGCGAGAAAGAGAAAGAAAGAGAGCGAGAAAGAGAGAGTGTGTGTGTGTGTGTGTGTGCCGCCACTACGGTGGAATATTCTAACAGGATAATGCACCGTGTCATCGGCGGGCATTTATCGAACGTTGATTTCAGGAGCGCTCAGTCGACCGTCGACAACACACAGTAATTTTCGAAGAAGCATTTTCTAGCTTTGGTCACGACGAGGAAAATTAAGGATGTGTTTGGCATTTCGTAGCGTTCTGCTCTCAAAGAAACTACTGAGTCCCATCCAGGTGTACAATTACAGATGTTTACTGCTTCCATTCAAAACGAAGTTTTTAAAAACTTTATTTCAATCACGCTTTTTGAAGAAATAATGTTTTCCAACTTAAATGTTAGAGAGGGGGAAAAGGAAAAAAATCACCACCCACCAATACAAGTTTATAATTTAACTTTCAACAGTCTGTCTACTTGAGTAAAGGGACTATCATAAAAAATAGACAGATATACATAAACGAACGAAAGGAAAACTATTACTCAGTTAAAATTACTGTGAACCGTTTTTGTACAAACTTTTCCAAAATCGCATAAATACACTTCGTAGATCTGTTTCTTAGCACATATGCATCAGGAAATGTATAGCCACAGAATATGTAAGCAAACAGTTACGAGTTGTGGTGAGGCCCTTAGCTGAGCGGCCTTCCTGATCACACCTTTAATTATTTATCCAGGACACAGGCCGTGATCGCTGAAATTAGTTATGGAATATCAAACCACAGAAACCCCCTCCACCGGCCAGTAAACGGGGACAACGCAGTCGACATAGGACAGTGCAGTCCGTGGGCGGTGTCTTTTGTCGTCAGGCTTCGCTTTCGAGAAAACTCATCGCGGTTTCCAGACGCGGAAAGAAGCCGAGGTATATGAAAGCTCTTGAGAGGCTGCAGCAGATACCTTGTGATTTATTGCTCCGCTCCGTCGTGCCTTCGCGGGGGAAATACCCGAACAAAGAATCCAGAAATAAAAAAAAATTCCTCCCAATGTCACATAATATCTTCCTTGTCGTTTCCCGAACAAATACAGGCTCTACGCGGTTAATTGAGCACTTTTAAAAACCCTGCTCAGGATCTACTTTCACTTCTCATTTTGTAGCCTTGCGCCATATCTACAACGTGCATTGCCATGGCCACTTAATTCGTGCGCCAGTCAAGTGAAAACACGAAGTTGTTGGCAACCTAAAGTTGTTGGTAATATGTGATTTCGTACTGCAACGTGGATAAATCAAAATAACAAAAACTCATTTNTTGGCAACCTAAAGTTGTTGGTAATATGTGATTTCGTACTGCAACGTGGATAAATCAAAATAACAAAAACTCATTCGCCATAAATTTAAACGGTACACTCGCAATACAAATATAAATTCTTGGAACTATTTTCTTTAATTCGTAACCAACTTAACTGGAGGCCTGCACGCCATTGTTTATGGCAGCAAACGCAGTTAAGGGGGTCNTTTCTTTAATTCGTAACCAACTTAACTGGAGGCCTGCACGCCATTGTTTATGGCAGCAAACGCAGTTAAGGGGGTCAGTGACGTCCGTCGAAGGTCGATTTCACAAGTTCTCACTTTAACGTGAACGTTCTCTACAACACAGGTATATTAGGCAAATTTTAAGGAGAGCCTTCAAAAAAATGTAGTCCTGGTTTATATTACAAATTTACCTTATTTTCCTAGGAATGACAGATTAAAAGTCCTTGCTTCTGAAGCGCCGGTGTCCTAGATTTCTGGAGCTACAACATCCTGAGCGACAATATCCTTTACGCATACGCATAGAAAGGCAGGAACAGTCACATTTAGCGAGTTCGGAGCGGGAGTGAGGTAGTTTGGGTGAGGCGCGAAATGTTTGAAAATGTTCACCGACTGATATTAAAGAATAAAACAGGTGCACTGTTGATTTGGTTATTTAAGCCCTCCTTGCTCCAAAAAAAAAAAAATACGACCTCGGCACCCCAGAGGCAGGGACTTTTACAGGCCGTGCAACATAACAGGGCTGCATTTTTTATAGTTGGATGCCTTCTATGCCTAGGCTACAAATAACTATATCACGATTGTTTAAAGCTGTTAAAGAAGTAAATGTTTTTCNTGGATGCCTTCTATGCCTAGGCTACAAATAACTATATCACGATTGTTTAAAGCTGTTAAAGAAGTAAATGTTTTTCCAGGAAATTTTGAGGATATTTTAAGGTGTCACGACACGATATCGAAGGTTACTTGTTTCAAATACCAAATNTTTTTCCAGGAAATTTTGAGGATATTTTAAGGTGTCACGACACGATATCGAAGGTTACTTGTTTCAAATACCAAATCATTCGAAAAAATGACATTCACAATGTTTTGGCGTAAATGCGATAATTTTAACCTAAAATATTGACTCTTTCAAATTTCAAAAAATTATTCAAACACAAAGTTAAGTTTTAGATAAAGTGTTTATTGAAGTTACAGTTTCTCTGAAATGCTTATCTTAGTTCCCCTGAGGGCTCGACTTATTCAAACTTTAAATTTTATCTCGGAACTTTTAAAATTGAAATACGAGCAAACAGCGTAACAAATTTGCAAGAAATGTGCATGATATTCTAATGAAATTAAATATTAATTTTAGCTGTAGCATAACGTATTAGTTAACTTAAATTTTGAGACCAGTCTTGTAGAGAAAAATATATACATTGGACAGTCCTACAACTCCATTCATTTCTGAAAAGTAATATTCCTTAATTGGCATACTTTTTTTGATATCACACAAATAATGGCGTGTGGGGAGTGCACCCAGGGCAAGGCAATTTGATATCACAAAGACCAGGAATGTAAGATGCTAAAAGTATAGGAAATATTTTTGTTATCTTGAAGATCCTGCAGCCAAGAGGCGAGCGCTGGTTCTCGCCGTTCTGATATCTAAATTGAATAACGCTTAGCTAACACTGCGACATGAACTACAAATGAAAAATAGAATGCTCCAATAGTATTTTGCTATGCACTTTAATTCAATTCCTTCTAAATTTTAAATTTCTATTTTAAAGATAACCTTTTCAAACAAAAGTNTTTTGCTATGCACTTTAATTCAATTCCTTCTAAATTTTAAATTTCTATTTTAAAGATAACCTTTTCAAACAAAAGGATTCTTCGTGCTATTTCTACGGAAATATTGAGAAATGTCACCAATTTTTAAGTGTAATGTACTTTTTCCTAATATTCAATATCAAAATTTACGTCTTACAAAAAAAACTAATTAATAAAATTGATGCATAGAATGGAANTTTTTCCTAATATTCAATATCAAAATTTACGTCTTACAAAAAAAACTAATTAATAAAATTGATGCATAGAATGGAATTACTTTAACATTGATTCCCCAATTAAAACCTGTAGCTGCAGGCTTAGTAGGAGGGAGTCTTAAGAAACTATGGTTACTCCGAAACAAAACAGCATCAAGATCTCCCGGCATGCAAAGCAGAAAAAAAAAATGAATACATGGCTGCACTTGAGTCGAGGCAACTTTCCGTCTCTTTTCCTCGACTCGGGGGCAAGAAGGTGTCCACAACTATTCTCTCTCTCTCTCTCTCTCTCTCTCTCTCTCTCTTTCTCTCTCTCCCTCTCTCTCTTCCCCTTCTCTCCCGTCGTTGGAGGGAGAGAAATGTGAAATATGCCGGCCGTCAGGTGACCCCGGGTTCGCTCGGAAGATTGAATTCGCCTACGCCCGCTGGAAGCTGNATGTGAAATATGCCGGCCGTCAGGTGACCCCGGGTTCGCTCGGAAGATTGAATTCGCCTACGCCCGCTGGAAGCTGCGCGGAGAGAAAAATGGACCCCATTTCCGGTCGGACACACCACCCTTTGGGGAAGGGGTCGGCGTGGTTGGAGGGGGTGGTAGGCGGCCAGTTACGTGAGGAAAGTCCCTCCTGCCCCCAGGAAACGGGGGGTGTCTCTTGGAAACCCTATCCTGTCCACAAAATTGGACAGGCTTCCCGTCAGATGGGAAATTCTTTTCCTAATCGTCTGTCTCGACTACATTCTTTTTTTTTCCCCCATCTTCCTCATGAACACGTGCTGGGAGAAGTTTTTACACCTTCTTCACTTCTTTCCGCTCTTCAGAAATGTCCACCAAACGGGTTTCCGCACGAACGGGCAGATAACAAGTGGGTTTGGCAGAGATAAGAGACAGATTCCGAACGGAATCAAGATGTATTGCTTTTCTAGTTTGAAAATTTTCCAAGTATCACAAAACTTATAAAATTAATTTTAGAGTTGCTTTTGTGCAGCCATAGCGACGTATGGTATATACTGCCAATGGCAATTGAGCACTTTCGAAACCAACCTTCTAAAAATGTCACTGCCCTTAACTGCATGCAATTTTAACTGGCACACTGATTGCCATGCGTCCAATAAAGTTGGTAACGATTTCGGGAAAGGAATTCCATGTATTCACGTTTTATTAGACGTGTTAGGTAAACATTCGTGAATACTGAACTGAATCCTTTTTTGTTTTTTGTTTTTAATGCACGTGGCAGAAAAAGTAACACATTTGTGATAATTCAAATAATTTCCCGAACAACTTCACNTTTTTTGTTTTTAATGCACGTGGCAGAAAAAGTAACACATTTGTGATAATTCAAATAATTTCCCGAACAACTTCACTCAAGGTTTCACTTGGATGGCAGACAAATAAAGCGACCAGGCACATAGTAATGTTATATACGACAGAAGAACACACAGGGTGCACAAGAGTGGATCTGAGCAAGGCTTCGGAAATGATATGTTGACCGCGAGCAGCCTTGTCGCGCGCCGGAAGTCACGGGAGAGTAGTGCGCGAAGTTATTGGCAGAGGCACCGCACCTTCATGTATGCGTGTTGGAAGTGCCCAGACCTCTATCAGCAGTCCTCGGACATCGAGAGAGAGAAAGAGAAAGAGAGNTCATGTATGCGTGTTGGAAGTGCCCAGACCTCTATCAGCAGTCCTCGGACATCGAGAGAGAGAAAGAGAAAGAGAGAAAGAGAGAAAGAGAGAAAGAGAGAAAGAGAGAAAGAGAGAGAGAGAAAGAGAAAGAAAGAGAAATAAAGGAGAAAGAAAGAGAAAGAAAGAGAGAGAAAGAGAGAGAACGAGAAAGAGAGAGTGTGTGTGTGTGTGTGTGTGTGCGTGTGTGCCGCCAATACGGTGGAATATTCTAACAGGATAATGCACCGTGTCATCGGCGGGCATTTATCGAACGTTGATTTCAGGAGCGCTNTACGGTGGAATATTCTAACAGGATAATGCACCGTGTCATCGGCGGGCATTTATCGAACGTTGATTTCAGGAGCGCTCAGTCGACCGTCGACAACACACAGTAATTTTCGAAGAAGCATTTTCTAGCTTTGGTCACGACGAGGAAAATTAAGGATGTGTTTGGCATTTCGTAGCGTTCTGCTCTCAAAGAAACTACTGAGTCCCATCCAGGTGTACAATTACAGATGTTTACTGCTTCCATTCAAAACGAAGTTTTTAAAAACTTTATTTCAATCACGCTTTTTGAAGAAATAATGTTTTCCAACTTAAATGTTAGAGAGGGGGAAAAGGAAAAAAATCACCACCCACCAATACAAGTTTATAATTTAACTTTCAACAGTCTGTCTACTTGAGTAAAGGGACTATCATAAAAAATAGACAGATATACATAAACGAACGAAAGGAAAACTATTACTCAGTTAAAATTACTGTGAACCGTTTTTGTACAAACTTTTCCAAAATCGCATAAATACACTTCGTAGATCTGTTTCTTAGCACATATGCATCAGGAAATGTATTGCCACAGAATATGTAAGCAAACAGTTACGAGTTGTGGTGAGGCCCTTAGCTGAGCGGCCTTCCTGATCACACCTTTAATTATTTATCCAGGACACAGGCCGTGATCGCTGAAATTAGTTATGGAATATCAAACCACAGAACCCTCTCCACCGGCCAGTAAACGGGGACAACGCAGTCGACATAGGACAGTGCAGTCCGTGGGCGGTGTCTTTTGTCGTCGGGCCATTGGAACGAGAAGACCACTGAAGATGGGTGTGTCCGGCCGTCGACTTGCGCCATCTTAATCAGCCACCGGAATCATGAACAAGGTGGGGACTCTCCAATTAGGTTTTACTTAGAACGTGGTTGTTTGAATCTTTATAACATANCCGGAATCATGAACAAGGTGGGGACTCTCCAATTAGGTTTTACTTAGAACGTGGTTGTTTGAATCTTTATAACATAATACCATTTAATATTTCAGTATATTTGTATAGCTCCCCCGGCTCATATTCAATCATATTTATATAGAAATAATATTGTACAACCTTAATGTTAAATAAACCTCTTACCAATGATTTGTTACGCCCCTATATCCCCGTTAAGGATAAATATCAACAAAATGCCAAAATCATAACATGTAGCAGTTCCTTCGATGTGANCGCCCCTATATCCCCGTTAAGGATAAATATCAACAAAATGCCAAAATCATAACATGTAGCAGTTCCTTCGATGTGGGTTTACCATTTCGCTGGTTTGGTTGTTCGCTGGTTCGGTTGTTCGCTGGTTCGGTTGTTCGCTGGTTCGGTGTTGTTCGCTGGTTTGGTTGTTCGCTGGTTTGGTTGTTCGCTGGTTTGGTTGTTCGCTGGTTTGGTTGTAGGAGTCTCTGGGAACCGCGTGCTGTGAATTATTCCCCAATTGGCTTGGCCCGCGGCTGGAGAGTAGGTTACCAGACGGGGATCAGAGAACGGTGATCAGAGAACGGTGATCAGAGAACGGTGATCCGACACGCTGCTCGCCAGTGGCGCCATCTTGCTGTGAGGTGCGGCTGGAGTTCGCGATGTAAGTTGTTGTGAGTGAAGAGTGAAGGTGTTTGGGCGGCTCTTAACAGCGAGGTGTGAATGAAGTGAGGTGAGTATGGAGAAGCGCCGGAATGAAGTGGCAGGGGAAACGGGAGATCCCCGAGAAAACCCACCGACCAGCGGCATCGTCCAGCACTATTCGATATAATCTGTTGTATCAACTCTATGTGCACACAACTGTAAAAAGAGTTCCTTTGCAATTTCTGTTTGCTACAATTTTTTGTTTCTTTGTTTTTAAAGCCTACGGTTCATTTATTTAATATTTCCAAGAAGCTACTAAAAATTTTTAGTGGTCTTGGCCATTTTAAGTGCATACTTTTTTTTTTTTTTTTGTAAATCTTCTGTTTAAGGAACTGTTATATGAATAAAATGTACTCTGCCATAATTTCGCCACATAATTGACAATGAAGACGATATAGTTCTTTCGTGATCATTTCCACATTTCTGAAACACTGCTTAAGTTCTACTTCCAGGATATTTCTCCGCCTCATGCTAACAGGGCTTAACCGAATCTAGAAAATTACACAAAAGGGACAAAACACCGCACTCGTGCGCACTCAGTTTAATAATGTTTTGCATATTAACTATTTCTTAAAAGGTATTTCCAGCGCACCTATTATCTTGAATACGGGGCAGGAAATGGGAGTACACCGAGAAAACCCACACATTGCTGCAGACTCGGCAAAACATAGTCCAAAATATCTGCCACCCGTTGGTGCTTGGGTTCAACCGGGGATACCAGCGTTGGGATGCAGGTAAATGACCTTGGAGTTAACCACGAGTCTTGCTGGTAAAAGCTCTTGAGTTCCGTCTACCTGGCTCTTGAAATGTGTTGCAGTATGCATGTGTGGAGCGGAGAAGTTTGAGTGGTTCTTGAAAACCGAGTCTTGAGAACCGATGGGGGTGAAGCGAGGTGGGTAAGCAGCAGCGCCGGAATGCAAGGGCGGGGAAAACGGGAGATCCCCGAGAAAACTTGCCAACCAGCGACAACCGTCCGGGACGATTCACAAGTGCGCAAATCTGGGAGCGACCCCACTGGTAATTAAAACCGGTTCGCCTTGGTGGCAGGCGAGTAGTCTAACCACTACACCACTGCGGCCCCTGTGTCAATTGGGTGGAATCAGTCTTAGACACACCCGAATTTCGCGAAAAGATTTCACGGCCAGTTGTACTTCATAACACTTTAGCTCATATTCACTCTCATGATTGGATGGTTCCCGTGTTACGCATTTTTAGGTGTCTGCCCGCGAATCAAAGACGCGCAGTATTGAAGTTACCTAATCCTGATTGGCCAGTTAAGTGGGAGAAGATGATCTCGCAGAGACACGCCGCCAATAAGCAGAAGAAAACAATTGGTACGCCCGTAGGATATTGAAATATAGCATGTGCGGAAATCTTTTCGTGAAATTCGGGTGTCCGTAGGAATCATTAGGGAGGTGGGAAATTCGCGCAGAGACCAATATCCAGTAAAGTGCTAGTTGACAACAAACAGGCAATGAAATCCCAAACTGCGCTCAAGTATGCATAAGACAGTGGCGTATAGTATGTTACCAAATAAAAACGCGATTTTAGCTCATCGCTGAACCATTGTAACGCAGTTAGAAGAACTCGCTGTAGTTTAACTGCATGCGGCAAATAACAGATAGTCAGTATTAGAGAACACACATGGTCTGTGTTCCAGTCAAATGTGGAAATGACTTAAAAATCCGTTGACAGCGTTGACAGTGAATTTTCGCGTAAAAATCGGAGCACACAGTAGACTTCAATACTATATACACACCTCAGCTGTTGTTATACCTCCATTGGCTGCTGGCGGCGTGTCCGTCTTTGACCAAGCCACTCAGGACTAAGTAACTCCGTCACTGAACCTTCGTGATTCGTGCGCAAACGGTTAACACGGGCCAGAACAGTTTTTAGCCAATAAAAGAAGCTGGACGACCCTACAGTGCTTTGGACTGTATTTTGTCTTGAAATCTTTTCGCGAAATATCAGTGCCCCTACCAATAAGAAGAGATGGTCGTTTATTGCGGGATAAATTAACTGTCTGCTAAGATTAAACGTACTGCACACACATCCGACAGTTATCTTTCTTTCCTTATTGGCGGACACGCATGCATGAAGTTACTACCCTATTTCACTGGGCCAATGAGGATTACGATACTATAAGGCAGAACGTTCGTGATTGGTCTGCAAACAACTTAGCCGAGCCAAAACCTTGTTCGTCTAATCATGAAAGAATAAACTAGTTAGTGTTTTATAGAATATACGTTGGCTGAAAAATATTCGCGATTTTCCATCATCTCTACTAATAACAAAAAGAAACTTTCAGGTAATGCGGGGCCGCGGTGGGTGAGCGGAGAGCCTGCTCGCCTCCCACCAAGGTGAACTGGGTTCAATCCCCGGCCAGGTCACTCCAGGATTTTCGCATGTGGAAATCGTGCCGGACGATGCCGCTTGTCGGCGGGTTTTCTCGGGGATCTCCCGTTTCCCTCACCCTTTCGTTCCGGCGCTGCTCCATACTCACTCTCAATTACCTTCGTCTCTAAAAACCTCGCTGTTAAGAGCCGCCCAAATCTCTTCACTCACTCTCAGGCATGCGAATGTGGCACTTTGACAAGCAGTCAAATCTCCTCCACGTGATGAGTCTTCTCTCTCTAGTCGCGTGAAATACGCAAACACGCAGGAGGTGCGTGATGATAACCAACCGTCTGCTAACGGGCGAGTCNTCTCTCTAGTCGCGTGAAATACGCAAACACGCAGGAGGTGCGTGATGATAACCAACCGTCTGCTAACGGGCGAGTCAAAGAAGCTGGATACTCTTCCGTCAGCCGGGTTGTTCTTCACGGCCGCAGATAAATAGTTGCCAATCAAGCACCGCCCACTCCGCGTGTCGGGACGAATCCCGAGATGCCTCGCCACGATGGATAGGACGGCTGACGCGCCGGGTCCATGCCTTGTCTTACACAACAAACACGACGCCCGGCCGATGTAAACCAGTAATCCGTCCCACGAGAGCGAATGTTTACAAGCCCAACGACAAGTGGCCTTCCACGAGACGTGAGTGAATACCGCCTGCGCTTAATATTTGCTTCGCGCCTTCAGTCATTTCTTTACCAGCCTCGAGAGTTTAATGACAGCAGTTACTGTTGCGAAAAAAGAATCAACATGCAGATATTCACATTAGCCTGCGAATCAAACAGGTAGGATGCCAAACTCGCTGATCAATTACAGTGACAACGTGTGTTATTATTGTCCAAGACAGTTTTTTTTTCAAAATACTGAGTTGCTTTCTACAAGGNCAATTACAGTGACAACGTGTGTTATTATTGTCCAAGACAGTTTTTTTTTCAAAATACTGAGTTGCTTTCTACAAGGGAATTCTGGGAAGTCACTATTGAAGCGGTAGACTTCTCGCTTAAACAATAAACAAAAGAAACATGTTCTTGCAGACGAAAGACAATAACGATAGAACATACTGTACAAGTGTAGCAGCCACTCTTGTTTTCTTGCGAAGAAATGAACACTATTTATAACAGAAGAAAGAATTGTTAACAAACAAACCGCTGTTCAGTGTCAAGAATTTTTGTTACTCACGAAGGGAATTCGTCCGTTTGATTACAACAGTTTTTAATCAGGTTTTTTTTTTAAATCAACGTAAGTATCTGATCTAATCAGAAGTTCTGCACAATTGCACACGAGGTCGTTGTTTTGGGAGCAGAATCTCCCATAAGTAGAGATCTGAAAAATTCGCGAGTTCAATGACCTCCATTGTCGTATGTAAAAATCTTGCAAAGATCATTGTTCATTGGTTGCTTGTTGTATTAACGGAAGACGGTGATTCGGTCTGCATTTTATTGTGTGTTTGTTATTGGCTCAGAGTTGTCCAGGAGGTGTAAACTAACGGGTGGGCCAATAGAATAAGCAATGCAAACGTACGAGGTTTTGAATTCCAGCTTGTCCCGAAATGAAACCGCGAATTTTCAGGTCTCTACCCATAAGTCAATAGAAACTTGTAATTTGGGAGTCTACCGCGATGCATCAATATTCGAGTCACTTAAGCCCCAAGACGAGCCACCATATTTATGTATCTAACGATTTCGACGCGTTGACGTTGTGAGATCGTCAATATAGTCGGTCGGTCACTGATCACGTAATGAAGAAAGACGCGTTAACTGACGAAACGTAAAACTAAGTAAAATTTTTTGTGTCAAACACATCGCGATTTTTACTATCAAAAATGGTTTCTTGGTGATTAAATGTATCAAACAATTCTAGTCGTCCAAAATAAACTTATAATTATTAACAATATTTTCTCTCGGACGAATCAAAATGTGTTGCCCAAAACATCAATACCTATTTTAAAACAGATTAATGATGCCAGAACGCGGTAACCGATTGTTAAATATCCTTGATACTTAATAAACAATTTGTGTATATGTTACAGATCACATGACATGTGATTTAGATGGTAGTGTTAATTAGCAACATAGAAACTTGGGCTCCCATATCCGGAAATTTTCGGATTTTTGGTGCTTTATTTTGAAAAATATATAATTATTTGGCTACACAGGAAAAAGTCTAATGTTGTGACAACAGTATTAATGTTACTACTGCATTAATTGTTTGTTATCTGCGAGTCGTCAGAAACTAATGTTGCTGTTAATGTAATATACTGCTAAGCTATTAATGTTAATGTAACATTAAGAACTTATGTTACATAATTACCTCCTTACTGTTCTGTAAACATAAGGTGGTGTTTACGTTGCGGCAAAACCTATTTTGTGTTGTATTTATATTAACATTAGTGACAAAATTATTGTTTTGTCCGCTTTGAAAATTTTTTTCGATGTTAAGATCAGAAAAAGAAATATTACCAACTGGAAAAAAAAATTACGACTGGCAGGGGAATTGAACCCGCGCCCTCACCACCCGATGTATTCTTTACAATTTACAATTACAAAAACTTTATTGAATAAACACATAGCAGTTTGACTGAGGTGAATGGCACGGTATATATATAAACGCCACACCAGCCCCTTGGAGCTCTTGTGGTGGTTAACTCATTTTCATAACAATCCGGCACACATTTCAGTGGCCGTTTTTTGACAGCTGTGGAGACTCTTAAAAAAATACAATACATTTAGGAAAATAAATAAATAAAAAACCCTAGTATACTACATATTGACTTACTAACTAACTAATTGTGTTTTAACCTAACAAATTGTCTTACTAACTGCTCCATCCTAACTTTGCTAACTACGTTGCATATTATAGGTATTGGGTATAACAAAACTACACGCTCCAGCTTACTTTTGGTACGTGGAAATACTTTATGCTCTAAAAATATACGCGCAATTGGCCCACGTAAACTGCTTTGCAAGGCTTGCGAGCTGGTCTAAGCTACAGTTAGATCTCACAATATTCTTTAAAATTAAAATACAGGGGTTTCATGTTGCGAAGTTATCACTGTTTACTATTCTCCGTCATTTTACAACGCCAAATCAGTGTAAACTTGTGTTGGTTAAACATTTCTTTAATGTAGCGCTGACACAAAATATTTTGTTCTTCCCTTTATTTTAGCGTAATACTACATTTGGTTGCGGTAACATTACTTACAAACTTTATTAACATTAACACTTCAACAGTATATCTGCGTTAGAGTAATTAATATAAGACTATGTAAGTGGCTAATATTATTTACTTTGTATCAAAATTATTAATTTTACCACAACAAACGTTTAAATAAATGCATCAGTAGTCTTTATTTTTTGTAGCAAGAACGTTATACTTTTTTCTGTGTAAAAATATAAACTTTTATGTGGTCCTTATGTAAATTTCTTTCGGAATATAAAATAACAAAATCATCGCAAAATATAGCCTTAACGGCGACTACTATTTTCGTGGTGAGCGACCAGAATAGATGTTTGAAAGGATTTCGCGAACGAACGCAAATCGCAGTTTACGATAGGCAGACACTCTGCTCTCCGCCGACTTTGCATTACAGCCTGAGTGTTGCTGCTTCCTCTTCCTGAGCGACACTCGAAGGTCGCTCGAGCAGCGAAGCATATTTTGGACACGGCCTGGTATTTACGACTGGAGGGTGCTCGCTGTCTTATTGCGTCACTGGTGACGCGAAAGAACAGACAGGGTGTTACATGCCGTAGTACGTTCACGGTTACATCCAACTTTACTGAAGCCCTACTCGAGTTCTACTTTCAAGTTGTTCCTCCGCCTCGTGCAAACAAAGCTTAACAAAGTCTGGAAAATTACACCAAAGGGACAGCGAACCGCATTCTCCCTATGTTTACTTATATGAAATATTAACAAATATATTTTAATTTATGGGTAAAATATGAGTAGGGGCAGTGATATTTCGCGAAAATATTTCAAGACAAGATACAGTCCAAAGCACTGTAGGGTCGTCCAGCTTCTTTGATTGGCTAAAAAAATGTTCTGACCCGTGTTAACCGTTTGCGCAGGAATCACGAAGGTTCGGTGTCGGAATTACTTAGTCCTGAGTGGCTTGGTCAAAGACTGACACGGCACCAGCAGCCAATGGAGGCATGACAACAGCTGAGGTGTGTATATAGTATTGAAGTCTACTGTGTGCTCCGATTTTTACGCGTAAGTAAAGTCACTGGCCCTAAATATGAGTAAATGTTCAATTTCACCAAAAATATGATTATTTTACGTTAAGAGAAGTATAAAACGATTATGATACACGACATGTTTAGGAAAGAACTAAACACGTCATACATGGTGTGATTTTTCAAGCGTTTGATTCAGAAAGTGTGAAGGAATGACGAAGATACTATAGATGGTTTCAGGCGTATCTCGGCCGCCCATCACGATATAGGGGCCGCGGTGGTGTAGTGGTTAGGCTACTTGCCTCCCGCCTGGGCGAATCGGCGGAGTCACTCCCGATTTTCGACAGTGGCCTTAAGGTGGTCGCCTTGGAATGCGTTATAGCATGTTTCAAAATGTTTTTTTTTTTTACTAAACTATTAAACGTGTCTTTAATAGGTTTGTCTACGAAAAGAAAGCACTTCCCAAATGATGACGGAATGGTGCTTTCAAGACATCACGCAAATTTGAAACATTATTTTCACGCCCTCCGACATCGCCATAAAAAGTGCTTTTCCAGTCTTCTATGTCACAAAACACCCGAACCGGATGCATGCGAAACGACGATGGAGGAAAAATACAATACATTTAGGAAAATAAATAAATAAAAAACCCTAGTATACTACATATTGACTTACTAACTAACTAATTGTGTTTTAACCTAACAAATTGTCTTACTAACTGCTCTATCCTAACTTTGCTAACTACGTTGCATATTATAGGTATTGGGTATAACAAAACTATACGCTCCAGCTTTCTTTTGGTACGTGGAAATACTTTATGCTCTAAAAATATACGCGCAATTGGCCCACGTAAACTGCTTTGCAAGGCTTGCGAGCTGGTCTAAGCTACAGTTAGTTCTCACAATATGCTTTAAAATTAAAATACAGGGGTTTCATGTTGCGAAGTTATCACTGTTTACTATTCTCCGTCATTTTACAACGCCAAATCAGTGTAAACTTGTGTTGGTTAAACATTTCTTTAATGTAGCGCTGACACAAAATATTTTGTTCTTCCCTTTATTTTAGCGTAATACTACATTTGGTTGCGGTAACATTACTTACAAACTTTATTAACATTAACACTTCAACAGTATATCTGCGTTAGAGTAATTAATATAAGACTATGTAAGTGGCTAATATTATTTACTATGTTTCAAAATTATTAATTTTACCACAACAAACGTTTAAATAAATGCATCAGTAGTCTTTATTTTTTGTAGCAAGAACGTTATACTTTTTTCTGTGTAAAAATATAAACTTTTATGTGGTCCTTATGTAAATTTATTTCGGAATATAAAATAACAAAATCATCGCAAAATATAGCCTTAACGGCGACTACTATTTTCGTGGTGAGCGACCAGAATAGATGTTTGAAAGGATTTCGCGAACGAACGCAAATCGCAGTTTACGATAGGCAGACACTCTGCTCTCCGCCGACTTTGCATTACAGCCTGAGTGTTGCTGCTTCCTCTTCCTGAGCGACACTCGAAGGTCGCTCGAGCAGCGAAGTATATTTTGGACACGGCCTGGTATTTACGACTGGAGGGTGCTTGCTGTCTTATTGCGTCACTGGCGACGCGAAAGAACAGACAGGGTGTTACATGCCGTAGTACGTTCACGGTTACATCCAACTTTACTGAAGCCCTACTCGAGTTCTACTTTCAAGTTGTTCCTCCGCCTCGTGCAAACAAATCTTAACAAAGTCTCGAAAATTACACCAAAGGGACAGCGAACCGCATTCTCTCTATGTTTACTTATATGAAATATTAACAAATATATTTTAATTTATGGGTAAAATATGAGTAGGGGCAGTGATATTTCGCGAAAATATTTCAAGACAAGATACAGTCCAAAGCACTGTAGGGTCGTCCAGCTTCTTTGATTGGCTAAAAAAATGTTCTGACCCGTGTTAACAGTTTGCGCAGGAATCACGAAGGTTCGGTGTCGGAGTTACTTAGTCCTGAGTGGCTTGGTCAAAGACTGACACGGCACCAACAACAGCCAATGGAGGCATAACAACAGCTGAGGTGTGTATATAGTATTGAAGTCTACTGTGTGCCCCGATTTTTACGCGTAAGTAAAGTCACTGGCCCTAAATATGAGTAAGTGTTCAATTTCACCAAAAATGTGATTCTTTTACGTTAAGAGAAGTACAAAACGATTATAATACACGACATGTTTAGGAAAGAACTAAACACGTCATACATGGTGTGATTTTTCAAACGTTTGATTCTGGAAGTGTGAAGGAATGACGGAAAGACTATAGATGGTTTCAGGCGTATCTCGGCCGCCTATCACGATATAGGGGCCGCGGTGGTGTAGTGGTCAGACTACTCGCCTCCCACCTGGGCGAATCGGTGGAGTCGCTCCCGATTTTCGACAGTGGCCTTAAGGTGGTCGCCTTGGAATGCGTTTTAGCATGTTTCAAAAAGTTTTTTTTCTTTACTAAACTATTAAAAGTGCCTTTAATAGGTTTGTCTACGTAAAGAAAGCACATTCCTGACGATGACGGAATGGTGCTTTCAAGACATCACGCAAATTTGAAACATTATTTTCATGCCCTCCGACAGAGNGACATCGCCATAAAAAGTGCTTTTCCAGTCTTCTATGTCACAAAACACCCGAACCGGATGCATGCGAAACGACGATGGAGGCATGCGCCGGACTTTGCTACAGAGTCGCGCGCGTCCAATGAACTTTCAGGGTCATCGCTGAGGTCACGTTCAGGAGAGTCGCCTCTACTGCCTTGCGCGTAGAGGCGACAGTGCCTTACATACGCCGGTAGCGATTAATCGATTTTCGCCTCGCTCGCCCAGACATACCCCACACTTGGCGGCAGCCTTAAGGGCGTTCAAGTGCCAAAAATAACTTTCTATATACATTGGGAATTTTATAATTCTGTGGCATAACATCAAATATCAGGCTGATACACGGAAAATTAATCTACAAAATGAATTACGGAAGTTATGGGAATTTATATGTTTCGCCAGACAAATTTCAAAAATTTGCATATTATCATGTTTCATTATAGTTAAAATTAATTGTTGAAGTAATTAGAATAAGGTAAAGAAATTTCATGGAAATTATATAAGTCGTTCGAGCATAATTTTATTTTAAGGTTAACGATAAAATTTAAATCCAAAATAGCCAGAAATTAAACCCTAATTGCAGGTGAACGAAATGACTGGCTTTCAAGAAATTTCCCTCGTGGTGTTCATAAGACGCCAAGAAACACTTCCGCTGAAATTAAACATTGAGCTCGTATATCCATTTGTAGTTTGTTTGGCGCAAAATTTAAGGTGAAATGATTTTAATTATATTTAAAAAGTAATTAAAAGTTATTTTTAAACTGTCTTGGGGTTTTATCAAATTGTTATCGATGTAATATAACAAAACCCTGAAACATATTAAAAATATAGATACAATTCTTAGGTACTTGAACAGCCTTAAAGAGGCTGTCTATACAGGACCGGCCCAAAGAAAGGATAGGGATTTACGTGTCAAACGATTTTAGGCGTATATATATATAACACATTTCACGGAATCACTTTTAATAAAATACATTCTTCAGCTTTTCCTGAGCCAAGTTTCCACAAAAAGGTTTTTGTACGATGATTAATACCCTGAAAATTGCGGGAAAATCTAAATTTATAGACTCAAGAAAAACACAAACTCTTATTAATGTATTCCTACTTGCTCTCTTGTTGCATGGTTGCTCTCTTCAAAAGGTACAGAGTGTTGTCTTTTTGTTTGAAAGCGCCATATCGTGAAAGAGGAGTAGAGAGGTCTGGGCGGCTCGTAACAACGAGGTCTTGAGAGCCGACGAGGGTGAAGCGAGGTGAGTAAAGAGCAGCGCCGGAATGAAAGGGCGGGGGAAACGGGAGATCCCCGAGAAAATACGAGGGTGAAGCGAGGTGAGTAAAGAGCAGCGCCGGAATGAAAGGGCGGGGGAAACGGGAGATCCCCGAGAAAATCCGCCGACCAGCGACATCGTCCTGCACGATTCCCACACGCGAAAATCCGGGGGTGACCCCGCCAGAAAACTAGTCCGGTTCGCCTAGATGGGAGGGGAGTAGTCTTACCACTGCGCCACCGTGGCCCCCTTAAGAAAGGTTTTTTAAATTAACTTACCGGTACTTTTCCGTAATTACACGTAAATTTATCTTATAGTGTATATAGCTACGAACTTGCAAACGAAAGTCACCTCTCCTCCCTTTACAAATTCATAGTATAAAATTGCATTATTCGTATGTGCACCCTACTATCAGCGTTCAAAAACTGTATATCTTTTGTAGCTGATAAACTCATTTCATATCACGTTATTTTTTTGTTTCAAATTTAAGCACGAGTTCCTAGCAAACAGGCAGATTTTTATGTTAATAACATTGGGGGACCTTTATTTTTAATTACGATTGTAATCTCGAAAATATACATAACGGCTTCGGGGAAGAAAATTTTGGCGCAAGCATCCTTTATTTTGACAGCCCGTAGAATTACACGCTTTTCGCGGTTTTATTCTTGTATCGTTGGACATTTATCTTTGAAGTTATACAATATAAACATACTTTCATAGAGTCTACAGTAAAAATTAATTTAGCCTATCGAGATGTGTCTCGTCATGGCTTCCAGGATTGTAACGTATTGGCGTAAAATATTTACAAAAAAGAAAACGTAACCGCATTGAGAGCGAAGTGAGTAAGTGGTAAATATTTCAGTTGTCACCTATGCAGAGTAAGACTTGTAATTGACCGGTAGTCATCATACTTAACCCGTACTTAAATAGTAATACATATTTCAGTGGTACGTGTGTACAGTAACTGTTGTACTTCTCCAGGGAACAGTACTTAATATTGTTCCAAACTCTCTTATTTCGCACAGTATTCAGAGAGCACGAGATAGACACTCGAACTAGGGGAGGGAATGTAGTTTTAATGCTTCTAACGCCTTCACCGAAGTCCTTGACGAAAGGGAGTGAATGACAGTTCACAACTTCAAAGTCCACTAACGCGATTGCCGAACTTCAACGATCAGTTTCTGTCTGCGAGGTCCCGCAAGCTGGACGTGTTGTCCAACGAGTTACACGAGGCTTTTACGTTTGTCTAAGTCACCGCCTAATTGATCGCTTGGAAACTTCGTGGGAGTAGCCTTGTTTGTGGATATCATTTCAAAAGTACTTCATATCAATCTAGAAGTTTCTGTTTGTCGCCTCATGACCTAAATGTGATTACAGCCTGTTTATTCACAGAAGGCTTTATAAACGCCCACGTCAAATTGTTTGGCTACATACCAAGAGGATGACAAACAAATGCACATTCATATTACGTTTGTTTGCAAGAATGTTAATTCACAGGGGAAACATCATTGCGATTGAAGTGTAAATAACGTAGGTTTGAGTCTGCGATTCATGGTGGCACGTACACTGGAAAATTCGTAAAATAAGTGACAGCAGAACAGTTGTGTATACGGGTTTCACGGCAGCAGCAACAAAACTTCTGCACCGGCAACAGGAATTGTTGCTAGTTTATTACAGTTCTGTTTGATGCGTGAACAATCCAAGTATCGCTGAAGTTGTCCTAATGAAGGAACTGTCTGTTGTGTAGAAGAAACAGAATACTCTGCTGCAGCAACTATATTCATAGTTGCAGATGCAATCGTAGACAAGTCCACAACAAACAGCTATGCCGTAGTTACCATCTACGTTAACAATACGTATACGACACCAACGACCAAACTTTGCTACAGTCTGTCAACAGTCGTAAAGCCGAACCAATCTTTAGTTGCATCTACCAAATAAGCAAAACAAAATAATTTGGTTTTAACAAAAACATATTTAATTTCCCCTATGCAATCAATTAGTTTGCGCCAAACGAATTTTGTTTGATTAAAAAAAAAACCCCCTTTTCCCTAGGTACGGTTGTTTCACACAAGTTCCATTAGATTCTACCAAACACTTATCTCATCGCAATCACTTACGTACTCGAGCCACAACTGCACGTTCATTGGCTGTAGCCATGGCACTGGGGTTTTTATTATTCACGTTGTTGCACGTGATACGTATCTTCCTGTTTATTGTTGCCAGAAGTGTTTAACAGGGCGGTGGTACCACTGTGACCCAAGCATAAGATTCCGTCATAATGAATAACTTGCGAAAATGTCATAACATCCGTTAAACTTTCGTTAAGACTGGACTCTTAAGAAATTATTTTTCGTTTTCGTTCTATTTTCCCGAAATTTCATAACATATCTTTCGTTTTCGTTTCGTTAGGAAAAATAAAATTCTCATTCGCACAACCATATAAATTGGACACTAGAGTCAAATACACTCGAGACAAAAACCTGACGGACAGCTCTATACAAATGCCATAGGCGTGGGTGCGAAAAAATAACCTATTGGCAAGAGGTGTTACTATTATTATATTTCTGGGAATATTTCAAAAGTTATTTATTACATCATTTGTAAGTAAATATTTTCTATTTCTGAAACACTTGACGTATTGGGAATCAGTTTTCGTCGTTTAGTTTTCAGACGCTGTTAAATATAAACTTTACATAGAGGAAAGAAAGTTTCGTCTTCATATGGACCGTGTTGGTATCGAATTACTGATATCAGTGGAATGTAGTGTTAAACACAGGTGCTGCTGTCTGCCGGCTGGAGGTGACAACACCGCCGGATCTTCAAGCTGACCGGTGTTCGTTTCTAGTGCATTTGCTGGAGTATACGTGCTTGAAATCTAACCTTCAATCGAAAAGAATTTGTGGAATTCCCGTACTTCTACTAATCTGTGTCTTATCCCAACAAACAGCTGTAAACTAACGAGCTCGGACAAGGTTGCTAAGCTAAACTGAAGGAAGTGTTCTTGACGCCTCCGGCAAAAGGATTGGTGTAAAGGCGGAGTCGATTACCAGATCTACTTTGGCAGACACCGTGGAAGTATCGCAAGGGCTCACGGCCTGTTCTTCCACACTCAGGGAGTTTTTTTTAAGGAGGCGCTGGTGTAAACAAACCTGCCGTCTCCGGCCGCCGCTCGCTACACCCGCGGCTTAAGTGGCCCCGCGCTCTTCAAAGCGTTATCTATTCTCGCCACTCGACGCATGTAGCTATCCCCCCGGTAATGGCGGAGAAGGTCCAGGCCGGATGCTGCGAGCAGAGAGATGCGTCGAGTGCCTCTCGCCCGCGCGCAGCCTTGGGGCTTAAAACATCGCTGGGCCGTTTACTTCGTGATGGAGTTTAAGTAGCAGCGGCCATCAGGCCTTCCGCCAGAGAGGGCGTGCGAGCGACCGCGCGCAGAGTTGCTTGATGACCTTGACCTTCCCCTCCTCGAGAGTGTAAGCCGCTGGTGATGTTGCTGCTTCTCAACAGTCAAACCATCGAGCACGGGGAAATGTAAACTGTTTATAATTAAAGCCACCTGTTTTTCCGCGAAAATATTTATGCACATGCTAGATCTCAACGTCTTACCACGATTGCTTGCAAATTTCCCTTCGCCATCGGCCGCTTGTATGTGTTAGAAGATGTTTTCTACCCAACTGGGCCAATCAGAATAAAGTTACCCTGACACCAAACGTCCGTGATTGACTTGTAGACACAGACGCGTGCGACTTAAAAACCTTCCAACCACGATATTGGTTTCGAACTAACGTGTTTTAGAGTACCACTAGTCGCAGAATCTTTTCGGCGGAAAACATGTGGCCCAACGTTTAATATATTATAATTAGAGACCGGAAAAATTCGCGAGTTCAATGACCTGCAGGGTCTACTCCATTGTCATGTGTAAAATAATGCAAATATCACTGTTCATTGGTTGCTTGTTGTATTAACGGAATACGGTGATTCGGTATGCATTTTATTGTGTGTTTGTTATTGGCTCAGAGTTGTCCAGGAGGTGTAAACTAACGGGTGGGCCAATAGAATAAGCAATACAAACGTACGAGGTTTTGAATTCTAGCTTGTCCCGAAATGAAACAGCTAATTTTTCCAGGTGTCTATTAATAGGGACTGGAAGATTTCGGGAATTCATTTTAAGACAAGCTAGACTTCAAACACATAAAGCAGTTATGTTATGTTCGCAATTGGTCCACAGTTAGTCAGACACGCGCAGGAGAACTCTGAGCCAATAAAGACAAGTAAGGAAACAAGCAACCAATCCCGTGCCACCTGGCCTGAGGTCAACCCGGGTACCGAGTGGGGCAGTAGCCAATGAACACAAAGCTGAGGCCTGATAATACACAGGCCAATGGAGTCTAGCATACGGGTTGTTTAAAACGCGAAATTTTCCTGTCCTTAATTATTAATCTGGGAAAAGAATAAACTTTTCAGAGGTCTCGGGAAAGAAAGTATAATAATTCACCTTTAGAATAGTAGGTCAAAATGTCTTCAATTTGGTGATATCGAACTGGAATAAAAACATAGGCGTACAATTACCCTGCCGACCCCCACCCCTCCCTTCCTCGTGGCGCAGTCAGTTGGTGAGCCGCCAGTCTGCGGTGCAGGAGGTTCTGGGTTCGAATCCTAGGTAATGCATGGATGTTAGTTTAAGTTAGGTCATAAGTTAGTTTGTAAGCCATCCCCCGATTACCCTTCAGGCATAACACCAGGGGGCGTTAAAAAGTAGTTTAAAAATATAAAATACACATGCAGTTCTCCTATGGAACAACTAAAAGCCTAGTCGCAGGTTTTTTCATTGGTCCATTCTAACGGGGAAATATCTTCACACTCAAAGGACAAACAGTACCGAAAAAAAATTTTACCGGTACGTAATAAGCAGTCACATTTTCACGCGATATAGGGACACCTGATTTTTGCGAAAGTAATTTTACGCTGTAAAGACTTCGATATCTACGAGTACAGCTGGAGTTTTCCTTTGGCTGTTGGCCGCGTATCGTGAAAAGACAATGTGCTATTTGTCCGGGCCAATCTGAATTATCTTACTCCGATACTGAAGACATTTAATTCGTGGGCAGGCACGAAATAATTTTAAGGGGCCCCCATATCCGGTGCTTGAAATGCGTTGAAGAGTGTTTGCGATACACATTCTCCACGAAAACTATTAAACGTGAGTCCAATGTGCTTGTCACCAGAAAGAACACACGCTTCAGAAGAGGGCTGTTGAATACTTTCAACACGTCACACACATTAAAAAACACAATTTGAGAGTACTTCAGCATAGTTAAAAATGGCTTTAACAAAAGGATACGTGCCAGATGCATACGAAATTATTCAAGAGCCCTGCATTTAGACATTGCGAAAGACTTTACACCAATTTAATATTAGGGTCACCGCTTAAAGTCCCATAGGCACATGCAGCACGACGAGACGACTTCAGACACTTGTCATTAGTGGCGATGGCTTACTTGACGCACGTGCCACATTAGTCCTTATCAGTCCCGCGCTTATTGGCCTCAAATGGTAGGCGGGCCGTTAAACAATCACGGAAGTGTATGTAAACTATTCCTATGTTCCAACCTTTAAGGTGAAAACATACTTTTACAAATTTAACTACTTTAAAAACAAAATACGGCGTAAGCACATTTCTGGAGGTACGGTAGAATCTTCTTTCTGCCTCGAGGGAGAGAAGTTAAAAAAAATGAGGATAAGAATAGTCGTCGAATGGCGGCGAACGTGTGGAGAAGGAAGTGGATAACAAAGAAAGGGCCGGGAAGTACAGATTCCTTTTCCTTACCTCGCAGGATCGCGATCATCCTGACTATTCTTCCGTTTCACGGAGCGGAGGGGCTCGTGCCTCGTCGCTCTGACGCCTCGGGCGATTCCGCTCTTCGTCACACCGCCCTGTTCAAGGCCGTTAGTCATATTTGGCCACTTCCTGGTTAAGGGGAATCTCACACCGTCATACTGAATTCTCTGTTTTTATTGCTTGTTTGTGTTTTCAGATCCAAAGGTACCTCTCTACCGAACTAGCTTTTGACCTTGCATCGCGGCAAAGACAAGACAACGGAACAACTAACTTTTATCTACGTCGCAACATTGGGTTTGCTCAATTTTGGCGGAATTAAGGTTGTGACGTAATTGTGAGTTCGAGCATTGTACCGTTTATTTTGTACTTTTAAAAGAAAAACCCAGATGCCAAGAAAATCCTTCGGCTCGCCCGGAAGCGGCAACATGACTGGCGTCACAGATTCTCTTCCTCCTCCCCCCTGCTGGAGAAGCCGATGAGTTTAGAGGATGCGCAAGAATATTCTGGGAACTAGGACCCTCGGCGCAACGTGGCATTTAGAGAGAAATTTCTGGACGATTGTCCACGACTATAAATAGTGCAGTGGCCCCAGGGTCGGGAGTCCTGGTAGAAGCATCCTGGCTGAGTGCATTTACCAGGCGAAGCAGGTGAAGGACATCGGTGAAGAGGACGGACGACGACGAGAGATTGCGAGACAACGGCGGGGGAGGTGTTTGTGGCGTGAACGGACGAGAGACCGTGAAACCCGACGAGTGAAGGCCACTGTGCATGATGGTGCTCTGAGAACTCTAGAACATTGCGGACTGGTGGGATATGGACTAGACTGAGGTGGACTTGAATGTACATTTTATAAGGACTTTATTGTAGATACTGTAACTGTCGATTATGGGCATATGATGTATAAAATAATTGAATAGGTTTTGATACACTCACTATTGAGACTGATTTTTAATTATTTAATCTCATTGATTTCTTTCAGGTAATTAATTGTAAATTGTATAGATTGATTTCATTAATTGTAAACAGCAAGTTCTATCAATTTGTTGTAGGGATTTAAATCGAAAAAATTTTGTTTGTAGCTATTATAAATAAAATTAGGAAATTGTAATTAACTATTTTATTCAATTAGGACCTCCATCCCTGAACGAACCTGATTCAGCCAATTGACTTTGAGAAATTGTAACAGTAATATAAAAATTATAGCCTTGCATAACAACATACATTAATGAGAAGCGGACATAAAAAATTGTTTTTCTTCTTGAAAACAAATGTGATGAATTGATTACAAAGAATAGGCAAAACATTTTTTCTAAATAAAATTCAAGGGAAAAAAGTTACCCTTACCAGAACGGGGACTGAAAAGCACGTCCCTTGCGTTACTATCCCACACCCTTAACCACAAGACCTATTTGACATATGAACTTTGCAATTATTCTTACACTGAATATACCAGCACATATTATTAAGAATGAGCTTTTTACCCAATTCATAGCTGAAAGGTGCTAAGGGCGTNCTTTCAGGTAATTAATTGTAAATTGTATAGATTGATTTCATTAATTGTAAACAGCAAGTTCTATCAATTTGTTGTAGGGATTTAAATCGAAAAAAATTTGTTTGTAGCTATTATAAATAAAATTAGGAAATTGTAATTAACTATTTTATTCAATTAGGACCTCCATCCCTGAACGAACCTGATTCAGCCAATTAACTTTGAGAAATTGTAACAGTAATATAAAAATTATAGCCTTGCATAACAACATACATTAATGAGAAGCGGACATAANACTTTGAGAAATTGTAACAGTAATATAAAAATTATAGCCTTGCATAACAACATACATTAATGAGAAGCGGACATAAAAAATTGTTTTTCTTCTTGAAAACAAATGTGATGAATTGATTACAGAGAATAGGCAAAACATTTTTTCTAAATAAAATTCAAGGGAAAAAAGTTACCCTTACCAGAACGGGGACTGAAAAGCACGTCCCTTGCGTTACTATCCCACACCCTTAACCACAAGACCTATTTGACATATGAACTTTGCAATTATTCTTACACTGAATATACCAGCACATATTATTAAGAATGAGCTTTTTACCCAATTCATAGCTGAAAGGTGCTAAGGGCGTAGCTCAATAATGAGTCATGATTAGGTAGAGCAAAATTGTATTAGATGAGGTTTATTGAACATAAAGATTATACAATAACTATTTACGTGTGGCTATTGATCGGAGGAGCTTAAATTGAATAACAAGGTGTTTATTAATTATATGAAGATTTATTACTACCTCAAGCCATTACTAGTACAGTCTAATTGGAAAGTCCCCACCTTGTTCATGTTGCCGGAGGCTGTTTCTAGGAGGCGGTTATCGATGGCCGGACACACCCATCTTCAGTGGTCCTCTCTCTGGTCGGGTCGACGACAAAAGACGCCACTCCCGGTGTTACGATGGCCTATATCGGGCGCGCTGTTTAATATATTTCGGCCCCGTTTACTGGCCGGTGGAGAGGGATTTCTGCAACTGTCTTTCACAAGGTGTTGTTGCAATAACGTTCGTGCCCTGGTTTAATGTTTGAAGGTGTGATCAGGCAGGCCGTTCAGCTAAGGCCTGATCACTTCATTACAATATCAACAAAATATTAGTGAAATTATTCCGTTAAGAAGAACGCACTTATTTCATTTTAAAAGTTTAAAGTAAATATGAGAAATTAAAATTAACGACACATATCCTTCATAGCACCCCAAAGAAAACAGTTGAGATGTGTCAGATCTAGTGACCGTAGAGCCACGGAACAGGCACCATAGCACACAAACCATGATTTTTCGAAAACGGGTCCTGAAAAATGATTTGTTTGTCGTCCCACACAACACACTAAGCGTTTTTGGTATTGTTTTGAATCCCCCGGCGTAATTGGTCTGAGATTCAACGAACCACGCCTCGTCGCTTTTTCTTCACATAAATGCATTTCACGAATAATGCTTATTCTACATCTCTATGTTTCGGAAATACGTAACGGGTTGACCATTCTCTCTCTCCAGTCCAGCAACTGCATTGCGCCATCCACCGTGCAGGAGTCGTTCGTATTCTTGTCAGGGACGTCTTCACAAAAGCCCTAACTTCCGTCGCGTGGAGGACCCGATGGAATAAAATGTACCAGTTGAAGTCTATGCTGTATGTATCGTGGTTTATTGTTATCCAGTGGCCTCAGTTGGCAACAGTGGTGGATCCAGTCTTCAGTTTGAGAGGTCAGGAGCTCCGGGTGTGGAACCACCCTAGGAACATGTGTGAATGTATCCTTTTCATTTCCACATTAATTTATGGTTTATGGTGTTGCAAAATAAAAAAAAAATATTTGTTGTGTTACTTAAGCTGGTAAATAACATGCTTCACTATCACAGCCAATAAGCTGTAGGTTTTGTGATCGATGATGAGTGATGTGAACTAGTAATAATGTAGAACAGAAGCACTGTGCACGAATCAGCTGCCACCAGGTACCTTCATCGGGCAGTCAGCCTTGCAGTGTACAACTTTGGTCAAATATTACTTTTCTCTGCGACACGTAGATAATTGTCTACAGTGGGCACGAAAGGGTCAAGTTAGAATCAAAAACTTATCCAAAAGAAATATTTCTTACTCGTCACATTCCGTTTCCTTCTTAGCACCGCCTTATTTCATGAATGTTAACCTCGCTTCTGCGGACTCGTTAAAATTTGTTATTTATTATCTCCGTTAGTTAGATGCAGGCTCGAAAGTCCTCTGGCTGCGAGGTCCCCTGAGTCAGTCCCTGAAGCAGATACATTTGTGTAGTACTCCGGATTCCCCTCACGTTTCTCTATTTCTGCTCTGCAACACCCTTAAAGACGTTTGGGAGGGATATCGACACGACGACGTGTCATTTCGGCAGCCGGATGAGAGAAGGAGAGGAGGAGGNAGGTCCCCTGAGTCAGTCCCTGAAGCAGATACATTTGTGTAGTACTCCGGATTCCCCTCACGTTTCTCTATTTCTGTTCTGCAACACCCTTAAAGACGTTTGGGAGGGATATCGACACGACGACGTGTCATTTCGGCAGCCGGATGAGAGAAGGAGAGGAGGAGGAGAGAGAGAGAGAGAGAGAGACGGTTTAAAGGACGCCTTGATCCCGCCCCCTCACAATCCCACGGCTGACGTGGGAAATGGAAATTGATTCTGGGGCAGAGCATGACGTCGCCGCTAAGATAGGTGTGTTGAGGGTAGGTGGGGAGGGAGGGGGTGGAAGAGAGGGGAGGTGTCAGGCGCGGTGGAATGAATTCCTCTTCGACGGCAGCAATCTTCATCCAGCTCTTCTTGACCCCAGCCGCAGCCTCTCCTCGAAGTCCTTTACCCGCGACGAAAACCAGTTTTCTGCTCCCCCCCCCCCTACTACCATCCCTGAAGACATACTGAGGTAATTGGTTCCGCGTCCGCTCGGCGGGTGCAATCTGATCGATTCATCACCAATAGACTTGTTCAGCAATTTATCACCGCCGGAGAAGAGGGTTGTCGGCGAAATGGCAGACCGAGTGCTGAGGTGTCCCCCCGTCAGCGGGAAAACGTGCGAGTGACGTAACGTAAAAGTTTTCGGGACATGAGAGTTTAAAAGAAAAGAAAAAAAAAATCCGCGCAAACTTAAATTTTGTACGCTAGTGAGTGAAGAGATTTGGGCGGCTCTTAGCAGTGAGGTTTTGAGAGCCGATGAGGGTGAAGCGAGGTGAGTATGGGGCAGTCACCGGAATGGAAGGGCGGGGGGAAATGGGAGATCCCCTAGAGAAACCGTCACCCAGCGGCATCGTCCGGCACGATTCCCAATTACGAAAATCCGGGAGTGACCCGGCCGGGGATCGAGCCCTTGGTGGGAGGCGAACGGTCTTACCACGACTATCATGGAGTCACGCAGAATTGCAGCGGGTTATCTTCAGTGATAAGTAGTCCCCCTTTGTCTCGGTGGCGACGACCAACGCGTCCATGTGTTGAGGCAAAGTGGGCGCAGCTCCAAGATTAACGTTTTGTTGTCATACGTTAACATGGTCTAGTGTCATGGTGTGGGGTACGATTTCTTGCGTTTCCTGATCACCACCGGTCTTCATCACCGACACTTTCACAGCCCCCAATGGTATGTTCATAGGGCCCTGCCACCAGTGGCTCTGGTATTTGCGAACGCCCGTGATAGTGCTCCATGTCAACGAGACAACATTTGTCCTCATGAAAATGCCGTCTCAAGAGAGTGCCTTGAAGTCGCGGGTACTCTGTTATGGTCAGCCACATTGCCAGACCTATCGCAAGTTGTAAAATGTGTGGAATTCCATTGGTTGCGCCATCGCGACTCCACCACTACTGTAAATATGCAGCAACTGCGAGGGAACATGCCAACTGCAGATGATGGATTATTGCAGGACACCATTAGGGACGTTCAGAACTCCTTGCCGCGATGTGTATGTACACACATACACATATATATATGTGTGTGTGTGAGTGAGTGTGTGTAGTGCAATAATTAGAGATGATGGAAAATCACCAACATATATTCTATGACACTTATTTGTTTATTCTTTCATAATTGGATGAACAAGGTCTTGACTCGGCTAAGATGTTCGCAGACCAATCACAAACGTTCCGCCTTATGGTATCAGAATCATCATTGACCCCGTGAAACGGAGTAGCATCTTCACACATGCATGACAGCCAATAGGAAAAGAAAACTGTCAGACATGTGTAAAGTACGTTGAATCCTAGCAAACGGTCAACTTTTCCCGCGATAAACCATCGTCTCTAGCAATAGTCATTGCTCATACCATTCTCAATTTGTAATGATTTCTTGTTCTTTGTGACTTTCGCCTTCCTTCCGAATAACAATGCAGTATGGCACATCATTGTGAGCGCAACTATTATTCTGACGATGAATCTGCATTTGTCTACGACTGAGAGAGTTAATATTTCTACTATTGTGCGCAATTTATATGGAACGCGTGATTGTAATTAAAAAGTCTAATTCATTATCTTAAAGCTAACCTACAGCCAGTCGATCGTAACCTCAAATACAAATATGCGATCGAAATGACCATTACTATATATTATCCAAAAGTCCGTCACTCAGGTAGCACTCTCAAGACCTCGACGCTGAGAGAGCCGCATGCCTGTCACTCGAACTGCGTCGCAGTGTGTTAAAACATTGTTGATTGTGGAACTATTCAACGTGTCCCCAGGATGTTTACATACTAAAAGACATCGGACCCCATACGAGGACGGAATTTAACTTTAAAGTCACCACGCATGCTGTAAATATTATTTTGGAGACCTCCGATATAGTTGAAAACGGCTTTTTCAAACTGCCGTATGTTAAAACATACTAACCAGACACGAACCAAACTACGATAGGAACCTGTATTGAACTTTGCTAGGTAGGGCCAGTGACTTTTCGCGTAAAAATCGGAGCACACAGTAGACTTCAATACTATATACACACCTCAGCTGTTGTTATACCTCCATTGGCTGCTGGTGCCGTGTCCGTCTTTGACCAAGCCACTCAGGACTAAGTAACTCCGACACCGAACCTTCGTGATTCGTGCGCAAACGGTTATCATGGGCCAGAACATTTTTTAGCCAATAAAAGAAGCTGGACGACCCTACAGTGCTTTGAACTGTATCTTGTCTCGAAATCTTTTCGCGAAATATC
>NQII01001826.1:152189-172296 GCA_002778355.1 Clitarchus hookeri
AAAAAAAAAAAAAAAAAAAATGAGAAAAACGACGGAGGCAGGCGAGCCCCTTATGAACCACCCAAATCTCTCCAATCTCACGTAACAAGTTCCACTTCTTTACTGTCCAACGTTTCAGCCTCACTCTCTACTCTCCTGGTAACATCACACTGTCCTAGCCAATAAAGCTGCAAGGAAAACAAGAATATATTCCCGTGCTGCTTGGTCTGGGGTTCAACTGGAGCAACGGCCAATGGACTACTGACTGATGCTCGAATGCACACAGGATAGTGAAGCCTAGCTTGTTGCCGGATGAATCCGCGAAATTTCCAGGTCTCTACAGATCAACGCTTGGAATAACTATTTAAATCACCAGGAGAATACAGATCCTCGACCATTGGAATGCCACTGCTCCTCCACCATTAAATTACCCAAGCTCATAGTTCATCGACCATTAAATTGTCCTGAGATCGCAGTTTATCAACCATTAAATGATCCCAATTTCCCAGCTCCTCAAGAGTTTCATCATCATAAGAAGTCTACTTGCTTGAAAAAATAATATAAATATATATATATATATATATGTGTGTGTGTGTGAGTGTTATTGCCAACCGTAAATGGTGATACCTGTGGTAAGTATCTATCGTATCTGTACATTACAGTGAAACACTAAGAAAACAGAATCTGTGGACATTCAAAATGCAAAAATTTTTTTTGCAAATAAAATCTATTTTGTGATGTTTTTAAACTCACTTATTAGTGATCATAAGTAAGCACTTTTCAGCACTCCACGAAAAAACTGTGTTCACTGCAAAGTAGTTGTGTGGTCGCTGCTGAAAAACTTCTCAACTTCAACAAAATATTTTGTTAATGATGGCGGAAGGCTAAACCAGAGCCATTTTGCTATTGTATCTGTACCGCCATTTTGAAACCAAGTACACAGCTAACTTACCTTATCAGAAAACAAATTTAAGCAAATGAGAATTACTTAAAGGTCATTCAAGAGTAAAAAATATTTTCCTGATTTTTTGCATATTACATACTTTTTGGTTATGGTATGAAAATACTAGGCTGATAGAATTATAACGCTGTAGGAATAAGCGAGCTACGGAAATTTTAAATCGAAATAATTTTTCGTGCAAATCTCAAAATTCAGCTAAATAAATACTTTAGGATGAAATTCAATATAATTGTTCTTATTATTAGAATTTCACAAACTATATTTATTGGGAATATGTTACCAATTTTAACTTTTGAGATACAATTTAGTGTCACAGTAGCTACAAGGTAACTTTCCCCGCAGGTAAACCAAGTATTGAATTTTAAACTAAATTGTGTTAGGTCATTCCTATGACTTTTCAATTAACACTTCAACTGATGCCAAACTCTGTGTTAAAATAAGTTTTTGAAATTTGCGCAATTTGATATTTTAAGATAAAAAAAAAGTCTTTACGTTTTTTTTTTAATAAATGGGAATTTAAATTAATCCAGCATCAATGTCTACTCGGAAAGCTTGAAATATCCTCAACATTTTTTTTTTTTAATTAGGCTCTTTAACAGTGTTGACGTTGGGACGATGCTCAGTTCAGACCTCGCCAAGCTCGTGTCCTCAAGGTCAGTGAGGATTCGACGAAGCAAAGAGCGAGATTTGACCAATCACAGAGGAACGCATTTTTTTCCCCCTTCAGATTTTCAGTCTGCTTTCGCAGGACAGGAGCAGTTCTCCACTTTCCCTTTTCCAACTGGCGAGCGAGCAAACTCAGATGGTCCTCGTGCGACGCGGACAACTGCTGAATAATGCACCTCACAGGATACGCCTCCGAAACTTTGTTCGCCCCCCCCNACCATTACACCGGGACTCTCGCAGACAATGGGACGACGAAGCCTCCTGCCGCGGGAAAGAATAGAGAACGAACTAGCGATAGGGGAAGTGATCTTTCGAGAAAAGATCTCGAGACAAGATACAGTCCAAAGCACTGTAGGGTCGTCCAGCTTCTTTGATTGGCTACAAAATGTTCTGGCTCGTGTTACCCGTTTGCGCATGAATCACGAAGGTTCAGTGTCGGAGTTACTTAGTCCTGAGTGGCTCGGTCAAAGACGGACACGGCACCAGCAGCCAATGGAGGTGTATAACAACAGCTGAGGTGTGTATATAGTATTGGAGTCTACTGTGTGCTCCGATTTTTACGTGAAAAGTCACTGGCCCTAAGTAGCGTGTTACCCGGTTCTGATTACTGTCTGCGGGTACTTATTATTTTTTTTAATTCCTTTTCTTTTGTGCCTTTCCGCCTTCTTGTTTTACGCTGTACATGCCTTTCTTTATCTCCATTTTAACAGACAATTATGATTTAGTATGATAAGAGCTATCGATACTTCGCAAAATTGCTGCAAGTACAGGATGGTCTCCAACGGACTGTATACACAGTTCCTGACGCTTTTCTCTGATTGGCTGCTGATTATCTGACCGGACCACTCAAAAACAGGTAATTCTAGCTGTTGAGAGATTTGGGCGACTCATAACAACAAGATCTTGAGAGCCGATGATGGTGAAATGAGGTGAGAACGGAGCAGCGTCGGAATGCAAGGGCGACGGAAACAGGGGATACCCGAGAAAACACACCCATCAGCGTCCGGGACGATTCCCACTTGCGAGAATTCGGGAGTGACCCGCTCATGGAGTGAACACGACTCTCCTTTGTGGGAGACGAGCCGTCTAACCACTTAGCCACCGCGCCCCCCTAAGTAATTTGAATAGAAACGTTCTGTGACTGGTGAACGCATTACTGATAATTAGGGCCAGTGACTTTTCGCGTAAAAATTGCAGTACACAGTAGGCTTCAATACTATAAACACACCTCAACTGTTGTAATACCTCCATTGGCTGCTGGTGCCGTGTCCGTCTTTGACCAAGCCACTCAGGACTAAGTAACTCCGACACTGAACCTTCGTGAATCGTGCGCAAACTGTTAGCCCGGGCCGGAACATTTTTTTAGCCAATCAAAGAAGCTGGACGGGCTACAGTGCTTTGGACTGTATCTAGTCTAGAAATCTTTTCGCGAAATATCACTTCCCCTACTGATGGTGATAAGTAGGGGACCTGCAAAATTAGCGTTATTTTGTAGGGTGCAGACTAAACTCCAAGATACGATGTGTTCGTTTTACGTCTGCCATTGTCCGACAACTGGTGAGGAATGCCCCAGTGCCATTTTTAGCCAATAAAAAAACCCTCAACGGTTGAGCAACCAATCTTCAGTAAAGCGCTCTCACTGGTAAATGACACCTCATAGTTGCCAATGACCAATCAAATTACGATTTGAACTCAAGGCAGCAAAAAGGGCAGTGAAGACTAGCATGTTACCTAATATCAACGCGAATTTTGCAAGTCTCTACTGATAGGTGATAAAACAGTGGTGGCTCAATCGTGCATGTCTTACGTTGCTGTAGTACGTTGAAGCACATACAGTGACGAAATCTTGTCGCAAAATGTTATTGCTCCCACATACATCTTCCTCTGGATTTATGGAGTTTCCGTGCTGAGGTAATGCGGAATAGGCGCACTTGTATTTGTTAAGGGAGGTATCGGTTGATTTTGAGTATAAACCCTGAAATTAATAGTTAAGACAAAAAATTTTGTTGGCAAATAAAAAAAAACTGTGGTTAAACATTTGACACATTGTTAATATTGACACTGACACGAAAATTTTATACGCATGTACAAATGAATGTAATTTTTATGATAGCTTTGAAAAAGAAAAAAAATATTATTAGATACACTTGATATTTGCGAAAAGCGTTCCTACCTAGTTGTACTTGAAAACACTTTAGCTCAGATACGCTAACGTGTTTGAGTGGTTTTAATTTGTTTACCGCGAAAGAATTCATGTGCAATCTAGACTTCATCTTCGAACGTGCACACTTTCAAATCGCATTGGCTGTTGGCCGCGTGTCTGTGGGAGAAGACATTTCATACTCGAATGGGCCAATCGGAGTTAAGTCATCCCGACACTGAACGTCGGTGATTGGCTGTCAGACACAACTTGGATCTAAACAATGTGATGGAGAATAAAGTTCTTAATAAATTATGGAATGAATTTTCCACCAAGATAGGAAAAAGATTGGAAGAGTTTGACAACTGGCAAAGAGAGCAAAATTCTGATGACCCATAAAGGGTTACTCAGGTAAAGGCTTACAAAAATGAAGTCGGAGTACCTTGGATTGGCGAGGACAGGTTTTTAAAAGAGAAAACCGGTAGAATACCGAGTTACGGCAAGAAAGAAAAGTGAATAACCCGAAGAGACCAAGAGGAGAAAAATCCGCGCACTGCTTTACTCATCAGAGTACAGTTGCAGTGCGGGAGGATGGAGGGTGTGTTGGCCTTCTGGCCTTAAAAACCTGTCAGAGACATAAAACGCGTGAGAGTTAAATCATCCGACCACGAAATAGGTTCTGAACTAACACGTCTTGCAATACAACTAGTCGTGGAAGGTTTTCACGAAAAACAGGCGGCCCTATATATTAGGTTTCTTCCTCCGTATTACCGACCTTTGACACAGAGTACTTTATAACACAGAGGCGAAACAGTCGCTTTTTCCGCGAACTCCAGCCACACACGCAAGCAAAATGGCGTCACTAGCCAGTATACATGTCGGAACGCCGTTCCCCAATCAGCAGAGACTTGCAAAATTTGCGTTAATATTCGAGGACACTTTAAACTTCAAACACATTTACCTTTACAATACATTTGTCATTGAACCATACTTTATTTGACACACCCCAGGTAACTCTGCTCAAGAGAATGAACACTTCACGATCGTGTGCCCCAATCAAGTACAGTCCGTTCAGAAAAAGGAGTGGCGTCATATCTGTGTAGTAGCCAATGGAGAAACGACTCCTACTCCAGTATAAACAGTGCTGTGAAGTTTAGCTTGATGGCAAAAAATAACGCCAATTTTGCAGGTCCCCACCAATCAGCATCTGGTAACTTACTCGTTAGCCGGCAGCCCAGCCAATAATGAACCTTTCGCAGGACGCAGTAGCCAATTAGACACAAGACCAGTCACCAGAGCCTAACGCAGCCAATCAGAGAATGGGTACACCCACATCAAAGCAACTGCCACGTCATTTCGCCTCTGTGCACTTGTCTACTCTGTGCCTCTAGTACAGGAGTAACTTAAGTCTGACTGGCACAGTCAAATACCGAAATGTCTTCTCTTAAAGACACGATGCCAATAAAGAAAAGAAAAAAACTCAGGTGTGCAAATTGGGCATTGTGGAATATCCCAAAACAATATTCCTGGTAAACATGAGTTTTACTAGTTTTTTTTTTTTTTTTTTTTTTGCTTCTGATTCAGAGAATTGCGTTGATTTAGTCAATCTGGACTCGCACTTTAACAAGCTCTGCTTGATCAAAGCACTGCTGAATAAAAGTAATTCCGTCCTCGGTTTTAAAAATAAAAGATCCTTCGGTAATGGGCCACGGAGGGTGATGTACTTTCTTTGCCTTATATTTTTAACATAGGAATATTCTAATCACCAGCTCAGATATTAATAATCAATTCATCTCTCAGCAGTCTCAATAGTTTGCTAGCGGCAACGACAAATATATACTCTCCCTTCACAAATGGCTTTGTCACCTTGTTCCCTTTTAATTTCGCCCTTGCTCGTGCACCAACGCGGCGAGGTAAGCCGATGGCAGAGTGATTTCAGCTCCCGCGCCACTCACTAATGGATCCGTTAAGAGTGGCCGTTATTGAAAACCAATTAGACCACGCGGGCTCGGCAAATACCATCTAATAGCACCATCTCAATCGCTGGAGGCGATTAAAATAAAATAAAGGGGTGGCACGTAAATCAGGTTCGAACATTATTTTAATATTACTAATTATGTGTTTTGAAGAAACAGCGCCGATTACTCATCACTAGAGATGATGGTTTATCACGAGAAAAGTTAACAATTTGCTAGGATTCAACGTACTGTACACATGTCCGACAGTTTTATTTCCTTATTGGCTGTCACGCATGTATGAAGCTACTACCCCATTTCAGCGGGCCAGTGAGAATTCTGATACTAGAAAGCAGAACGTTTGTGATTGGTCTGCAAACGACTCAGCCGAGTCAAAAGCCTTGTTCATCCAATCACGAAAGAATCATCTAGTTATAATGTTATAGAAGATGTGTTGTCTCAAAGAATTTTCGTGATCTTCCATTGTCTCTACTAATGACTAGGGGCACTGATATTTCGTGAACATATTTCGAGACAAGATACAGTCCGAAGCACTGTAGGGTCGTCCAGCTTCTTTGATTGGCTAAAAAATGTTCTGGCCCGTGTTAACAGTTTGCGCACGAATCACGAAGGTTCAGTGACGGAGTTACTTAGTCCCAAGTGGCTTGGTCAAAGACGGACACGGCACCAGTAGCCACTGGAGGTATAACAACAGCTGAGGTGTGTATATAGTATTGAAGTATACTGTGTGCTCCGATTTTTACGCTAAAAGTCACCGGTCCTACTAATGACTATCTATATCTTTCATAATTTCANCACCGGTCCTACTAATGACTATCTATATCTTTCATAATTTCATTGGTAGGGCCTAAATATACCTGTTTTTCGCGAGTAAATTACATGACTAGTTTTACTCCAAAACACGTTTGGATAATTTTAATTCACTCTCGTCTTAGGTTGTCTGCTAGTGAATCACGGACGTATCGGAGTAACCTAATTCCGATTGGCCAGTCAAGTAAGAAAATGCCTTCTCACAGAGACGAGCCGCCAATAAGAGAAATAATAATGCTAGTATGCCCGCAGGGTACTGAAATTTAGCAGGTGCGGAGATCTCTTCGCGAGGACAAGTGCCCCTATTAGGGCCACGTGTTTCTCACGAAATGATTAACACGCAGGTCAGACTTCAATATCTTATGCACACACCTGCGCAGTTCCTTAGGTAGGGCCAGTGACTTTTCGCGTAAAAATTGGAGTACACAGTAGACTTCAATACTATATACACACCCCAGCTGTTGTTATACCTCCACTGGCTGCTGGTGCCGTGTCCGTCTTTGACCAAGCCACTCAGGACTAAGTAACTCCGACACTGAACCTTCGTGATTCGTGCGCAAACTGTTAACACGGGCCAGAACATTTTTTAGCCAATCAAAGAAGCTGGACGACCCTACAGTGCTTCGGACTGTGTCTTGTCTCGAAATCATTTCGCGAAATATCACTGTCCCTATCCTTAAGTTATTGGCCGCGTGTAATTGCAAGAAGACTTCTTACCTGACCGGGCCAATCAGAATTGAAGTTACTCCAACATTGAACATCCGTGATTCGCTAGAAGACGCGTAGGACGCGCGCCAATTTAAATCATGTAATCACGGAAGTGGGCCTGGACTGACGTGTTTTGCTGCACAGCTAGTAGTAAGAACTTTTGCAGAAAACAGGTGTCGCTGTTGACTGTACATATTCAAGTTATAGTTCATTCTTACGATACTACTTACGATGCGTTTTGCTATTATACTTGTCATCATCGGAAGTCTTATGACACTTAATTTAAAATACTTGTTATAGAACTGCTGTAAAATGTTACTACACAATTTAAAAACACTTTGTCAATTTAAATAAATTTGCAATTAAAATTTACTTATAAAGAAAATAAACATTGATTTTGCTTGTATGTAAGATATTGTAAGCAATATGTTATTTTCAGCTTAGCATACACGTCGTAAACATAAGAAATACAATACAATCACAACAAAAAGTCTCTTAACGGCTTAACTAAACTGTGGTTAAAATAAACGTGGTTTGTCACGAATTTTTCGTGTTTGCTCTTGCTACTACATAATTATCATAACTCAAATTTCACGAGGTAAAGGTCGTAGAGTTTTGTAGTGCAGCTTGTTAAGTTCCAGTATTCATTTTATTCATGCGATATAATTATTATTTTGATGCAGCTACGTAATAGTCTTATTATGTATAATGCAGCTGAGTTACTGCTTTCTGCTAATGCTCAGAGCTATTTTAGACCTCCTTAATTTTAAACCGTTCAGTCCCGAATTCTTTTACAAGCTCGAGTGTGGTAATGGTTTGATTGTTGACGTGCGCTTGTAAGTGTGTTCAGAGTGAGTCTCTCAGATAGTGAACAACGTGCTTCCTGTTGGTTGAGATCAGTGTTAACTATTCACAGATGAAATATGTAGAAACTTGAAAGAGGCTTATCCCGGGGCTAACAAACCAGTCTCGGAAATTCTTGAAATGTAATTCCATTGAGTCACTCTCACACGGCCTTGTTATGGAGACGAAAGAATTCACAAAACCAGCTTAATATTTCGTTGAGCAGAAAAAAAACCGCATATAAAAATAATATCTTTATGTGGCTTAAGTGATCCACACACCTCTGCCCTGAAGTGAGTGGTGCAGTGAAAGGATTTGGGCGGCTCTTAACATCGATACCTTTAGATCCGATGAGGGCGATTGAGGCGAGTATGAAGCAGCGCCGGAATGAAGAGGCACGGGGAAACGGGAGATCCCCGAGAAATCCCGCCGACCAGCGGCATCGTTCGTCACGATTCCCATATGCGAAAATCCGGGACCGACCCCGCCAGGAATCGAACCCAGTTTGCCTTGGCCTGAGGTGAGTGGTCTGACCATTACACCACCGCGGCTCCAGTCTGTAATATTAACATTGCTTTTGACTATATCAATTTATTAATGCTTCTGTCAGTGACAAATGTGACGTCAGAAAAATAAATATGTCACTGATACACGAACTCTTGTCCTTGTCTGCACAAAACAAATATTACGTAAATAAGTATATTCCAATGTCTAAAAACATACTTAAAATCTCGCTCGTTAAATACGACGTAAAAGTAGGACATACCATTCCTACATAGCCAAAAGCTGCCAACTTTACTAGAAGCATTCTAGCTAGCGCTAAGTTAAAACACATGCAAATACTAGTAATGAATATATATATAAATTCTTCAAAAGTTGATTTCAGAAAGTGCACTGTTAACTTCCAATCTTTTGTTCTGGATGTTCCGGTGACAAAACTGGTGTCGCCAAAGCGTGCATCTCGTAATTTGCCACAAGAGAAGAGAGAGAAAAAAAAAAGCGAGGTTAGAGTTTTCGGCTTCATGTTTTATGGAAGCACTTTTACGAGGCGGTCGAATTTCACGCCATNAAAAAAAGCGAGGTTAGAGTTTTCGGCTTCATGTTTTATGGAAGCACTTTTACGAGGCGGTCGAATTTCACGCCATCTTTCGTCGACTGGAAGATAATTCCGCGAAGTGTACTAAACAAAGCGTTATCGAATTTTTAAGATCTTGTTTGGGAAACCGAGGCCTATGCTGAGGAAAAAAAGAAAAAAGAAAAATATGTACCTCCTGAAAAAGAGGCCTACATAATTGTTTATATATATATATATTTGAATCCTATGATGTGTAGGATATATACTATCAAAAATATCACATGGTTGTAATTCAAACGAAGACATAATATATTTATAAATTTTCCTGTCTAAGAACATAGTCCAAGGCTTGAAATTACAAATTACCACTATGCAGGTTATTTCTGAAGATTCCTTACTCTAGAGAACTCGCCAATTGCTTCACGCCACAGCTATCTGAGTCAATAAAATAACCTTTCTCAATTTTTATGGGGCCGTGGTGGTGTAGACTACTCGCCTCCCACCAAGTCCAACCGGGTTCGGTTCCCGGTGGAGTCGCCTTGGAATTTGGCATGTGGGAATCGTGCCGGACGATGGCGCTGGTCGGCGAGTTTTCTCGGGGATCTCCCATTTTCCCTGCACTTTCATTCCAGCGCTGATCAATACTCACTTCGATGTTAAGAGCCGCTCAAATCTCTTCACTCGCTCACCCGTTCTAACACCGTGCCCACGATCGTGAGCATTGTTTCACACGGAAGAAACTTATATCCATGCCTGTACACAGATAGGAATCACAACTCAACCACAGAGACCCTAATAGTACAGTGATGAAATAGCTACTTATTCAGCTGACTCCAGCCGTACACGCCAGCAAAATGGCGCCACTGACCAGCAATATGTCGGTACGCTGTTTGCTAATCAGCGTCTGGTATCTTACTCGCCGGTAGCTTAGCCAATAGGGAATCTTTCGCTGTATGCAGTAGCCAATCAGACACGAGGTATATTCCCATAACCTCGCGCAGCCAATTAGAGAACGGGTATGCCCACATTAAAGGAACCGCCACTTCCTTTCGCATCTGTGTAATTATTTGGTCGGTGGCCTTAGTTTGTTTCTAACCCTTTCATACCCATTGTAGCCAATTTGTCTCGTGTTGCACAGAAAGGTAATATTTGACCGGCACTGTACCGTGCGAAGCTCAGTGCTCAGTGATTTCCCCTTGAAGTAACTGATTGTTAAACCGATCCACTGCCCTACGTTGCAATTGGTTCGTATAATTAATAAATTAACACAGCGCCTACAGCTTATTCGTTGTGATTAAGCAACAAATTCTTAGCTAAACTTAAGTATAACAAGCATCAAAACTTTTCTTATTTGAAACACCAGAAACCTTAAATTCATGTGGGAAGGAAAGGGCTGAATTAATGCGTGAAATTTCAGAGCTTTTGATTATACCATAGTTAAAATTAACAGCTGTGTAGATGCCTCAAGAATAAGGAAGGTAAATGGGAACATTAAAATTAGTAATACAATTCCTAAATACAGCGCAAGTTTGTTTTCCATTGTTTATCTTAATTTCNAAATGGGAACATTAAAATTAGTAATACAATTCCTAAATACAGCGCAAGTTTGTTTTCCATTGTTTATCTTAATTTTATAATTACGTCATCTCATTAACAAGTTTCCTTTGCATATTTTCATTTTGTGATGTACGGAATCATACAACGAGCACCTAATCAAAATAATCAAGTTTCTAGAGTGAAAAAGAGCTACTAAAAACATTTTAAAGCAAAAGAAAAAATACATCTCGTCCTTTGTGTGAAAAGTTAGACATAATTATCATTTACACGCAAATATCCTAATTAATTTAGAATTTTTTTTTACGACGAATCCCTAGGATCTTGTTAAAAATGACCCGACGGGGTCATAAAATACGACGAACACTGAAGTTTTTCACTTGCTTGAATACTATGTTTTAACAACGCGAAGATGTACGCAATTCTCTGGAGTTAGATATATTGACAAACTGCCAAGTGAAATAAAAAAATACCGGAAAGACAAATATTAAAGTGTTTAATATTAAACTAGTGTTTTAGGATAACTAATTAAATCAAACGATTAATTTAATAATGATCTGTAAGTTCGTTTCTGTATAAGTGAGGTGGGTTGTTTTAAATTTATGAACCTCCGTAAATAATGTTTCTTTAATTTCGTAAGCCCTTGCGGTTATTAAATATAATATGTTTATCACATAGGCTCTGTATTCAAGATAGAGTAATTCATAAGAGATTGAATTTAGAATAGTTTCGTACAAAGAATAACAATTTATTTGAACAGTTTCTCGTATTATTTTGTTTTATGCGATAATTACATACATAGAATAATATACGTTGTATTTGTTAATCGTTCAATACAAATCACGAAATATTCTGTATCGCAGGGCTTGTAAGGGGGGGGGGCATGGTGGTGTAGTGGTTAGACCACTCGCCTCCCACCAAGTCGAACCGGGTTCGATTCCCCGGTGGGGTCGCCTTGGAATTTGGCATGTCAGAATCGTGCCGAACGATGCCGCTGGTTGGTGGGTTTTCTCGGGAATCTCCTGTTTCCTCTTCATTCCGACGCTGTTACACACTCACCTCGTTTCACCCCCATCGGCTCTCAAAATCTCGACGTCAGTGTTTCGGTCTGTTCAGAGCTCCAGAAAAGTGCTATGTAAAATAAGTCAATCAAATTGAGTATTTTAGTTTCGTATATCCCAACTGGGATTCAGCGAGCTGGCGGTATCACGTCTCACCATTACACGCCTTCCTGTTCCTTCTCCAAACGCCCACTAACTGCCTCCCAGCAGCCCGCTATAAAAACCCGACCGCTGACGTGGAAGGAGTAGTAAATAAAACACGAGCCCTTAAACACCGGCGTGTCTTGCTCAATGGCGCACGCTGGCTCGTAAACCGGTTTGACGACCGGCGCATCGACGTATAGCTAACCAGTACCTTACCTCTGGCCGTAGAACAGAAGTAGCGATGTCTGAAAGGGAGGCGCAATACGGATATTCACCCTCCCCCTTACATAATCACACTAGGGGCGCCAAATACTCCAACAAGGAGGCGCACCGAGACAAATTATTATATTACGCTTCGTACTTCATGCACATTTACCAAAGTGGAAGGGGCAGCGGTGGCGTAGTGGCCAGGGCGCTCGCCTCCCACCACGGCGATCCGGGCTCGATCCCCGGCGGGTTCANACTCCAACAAGGAGGCGCACCGAGACAAATTATTATATTACGCTTCGTACTGCATGCACATTTACCAAAGTGGAAGGGGCAGCGGTGGCGCAGTGGCCAGGGCGCTCGCCTCCCACCACGGCGATCCGGGCTCGATCCCCGGCGGGTTCACTCCCGGATCTTCGCATGTGGGAATCTTACTGGACGGTGCTGCTTGTCGGCGGGTTTTCTCGCGGTACTCCCGTTTCCCCCGCCCTTGCATTCCAGCGCCGCTCCATCTAGGGTCTCATTTCTGTCATGCTCGGGGATGACTGTCACCTACGGGTCCCAGCTGGAAAGACCGTCACTCGGAGGGTGTCGCCCTGCCATGGGTGCACTCCCCACACGCCATTATTATTATATTACCAAAGTGGAATTCAATGATAATGTTAAATAGCTACGACAAACATTTGGTTTTAAAATATGTACATTTATTTCAAAACTCCATCGCAAGAATTACTTAATAATACAGAGGTAAATTAGCCACATATTCCGCGAACTCCAACCGCACGTGCCAGGAAAATGGCGTCAGTAGCCGGCAACGTGTCGGATCGCTGTTCGCCAATCAGAGTTTGGCAACTTACTCGACAGGAGGCAGCCCCCAGCCAGTACGGAACCTTTCGCAGGACGCAGCAGCCAATTGGACACGAGTCCCATTCCCAAAGCCTAGCGCAGCCAATCGGAGAACGGTTTCGCCCACATAAACGTAATCGCCACCCCATTTCGTCTTCTGTGTACTTCTTTATTCTGTGACTACGTTCCTGGAGCGGGAAGGATGCGTGGTGTAGTGGTCAGACCACTCGCCTCCCACCAAGGCGAACCGGATTAGATCCCCAGCGGGGTTACCCCAGGTTTTTATTCAAGTGGTAGTCGTGTGGTCGGCGGGTTTTCTCGGGGATCTCCCGTTTTCCCAGTCTCCCGCATTCCCGCGCTGCTGCGTACTCACCTCGCTTCGTCCTCATCGGTTCCCCAGACTCCGATGTTAAGGGCCGCCCAAACGTCTTCACTCGACTACATTTTGGGAAGTAGCGCTTTTTGTGACTCCGGAGACGCAGAATTACGTAATAGAGCTAGCCGACATCCCTTTTGTTAAGCTGATATTGATAAAACCACCCAAAAGATCTCAAATCTCTTATTTCCACTCATATCTCCCGCCATGTCAATTTTAGATCAAAACTGTTCTACATATTTTCTACGTAATTTTGCATAAGGAATTACCTAATGACATTTTTCTGTCAAATTCGGACTCGTACTGTATTTAAGAGGTAATGATTTTTTTAAAAGAAATACTTCTAAATGTGGTTAGTTAAACTTAAAAAACACAGTAAAAAAAATTTATATATTTTTACAAAACATTCTTTGAAAAATAGTTGCCAAAATTTTTTGTCGCACTACAAGTGAAATAAGATGTTTTAATTATTTAAAAATTGTCGACTATTAAGCCTATATTTATAAGTTTAATTTAAACCTGAAATATATAGTATTTGCTCGTTAAATGTTAACATTAGTTTTACACGTTACAGCGCAACAAAATGTACATTTTACTCTACTTTACTCGAATATTTAAAAAGATAATCTTGGAAACCAGTTTTTCCAAAAATTTGTTTGTATAGAAAATTGTATTTGCAGTGTAACTAAACAAGGATCGTAATTACCTGTTGCTCATACCTGGTTGCGGATTTTAATAGCACGCAATGCTGGCACGATCATATGGAAAAACAAGGTTTAAATTTGTACATCTTATAATTTTGTGGGTTTTAATTAAGTCGCAAAAATACATTACATGTCAATCCTTACTTAGCTCGTTTGACGAAACAACTCTTGCTGCGGTTGGCCGACAAACAGCAACTTTACAAACACTTACAGATGCAACAGCAGCGCCGGGAAATTACTTGTGTTGTTCGGCATTTTAATGAACGCGGACACGCGAGAACACGGATTTCAAGTGCAAATTTGTTTCCCGTTCTGACTAACACCACTCCTCCCTTTTAGCAGTTCATTAACGCCATTCGCAAATCACCGACGGAGTCAATTTAATTAAGGCCCGCACGACGGGGATCTCACGATTCGGCTAATTTGTTTCGCCGACGCAGGCTCGGGGACACGCGTAAACACTGCACAACCCGTTATTTTTAGAACGACGAAAAGGAATCCAAAACACGCCGTTAATTTAGAAGCCATTTTTTTTTTTTTTTTTTTTAGCAGTTCGCTCACGCACTTTCTTCTCTCTTTCCTAGACTCCAATATATATATATTATTGAAACAGTGCGAAATGTGTATAAAAACTGTTCACGTTCGAGTGAGCACTTTTGACATCAACCTATGAATGGAGACCTGGAAATTTCGCGGTTTCATTTCGGGACAAGCTAGCATTCAAAACCTCGTACGTTTGTATTGCTTATTCTATTGACCCACCCGTTAGTTTACTCCTCCTGGACAACTCTGAGCCAATAACAAACGCACAATAAAATGCAGACAGAATAACCGTCTTCCGCTAATACAACAAGCAACCAATGAACAGTGATATTTGCATTATTNATATATATATATTATTGAAACAGTGCGAAATGTGTATAAAAACTGTTCACGTTTGAGTGAGCACTTTTGACATCAACCTATGAATGGAGACCTGAAAAATTCGCGGTTTCATTTCGGGACAAGCTAGAATTCAAAACCTCGTACATTTGTGTTGCTTATTCTATTGGCCCACCCATTAGTTTACACCTCATGGACAACTCTGAGCCAATAACAAACACACAATAAAATGCAGACAGAATAACCGTCTTCCGCTAATACAACAAGCAACCAATGAACAGTGATATTTGCATTATTTTACATACGACAATGGAGTATAGCCTACAGGTCATTGAACTCGCGAATTTTTCAGGTCTCTACCTATAAATAATGTGACAGGCCCTACCTGCGTGTATTTCAAGGGACGCACTGACGGACATGCGCCCTGTTAAGTTGGTAACAACGGAGAGAAAGTAGTTCCTTGTATTAACGTTGGATTAGAAAAGTTAAGGAAGCATTTGGGAATACTCAAATTATTTGTTTTACTTTCTGTACTTTTAATGCATATGAGAGTAAGAATTAGCGAAAAAGTAAAATATTTACTTTTCTAATAATTTCACAGTTTTACTCGACCAATGCATAGATAAAGTGATTAGGCGCATGGCTATGTTCATTTTACATATTGCGGAAGTATACGGAATTCGAATACGGAATTCGAATACAAGTAGATCTTATGCAGTGATTGAGTGAAGAGATTTGGACGGCTCTTAACATCGAGGTCTTGAGAGCTTATGAAGGTGAAGCGAGGTGAGTATGGAGCAGCGCCGGAATGAAGGGGATGGGGAAACGGGAGATCCCCCGAGAAAACCCGCCGACCAGCGGCATCGTCCGGCACACGATTCTCGCATGCGAAAATCCGGTAGTGACCAGGTCACTCTTGGATTTTCGCAAGTGGGGATCGTGCCGGACGATGCCACTGGTCGGCGGGTTTTCTCGGGGATCTCCCGTTTCCCCCGCTTTTTCGTTCCAGCGTTGCTCCATCCTCACCTCAACCACCCTCATCGGCTCTCAAGACCTCGCTGTTAAGAGACGCCAAAATCTCTTCACTCACCCTTTTACCGACCCTAGTCGTGGACGAAGGGGTCGCCGTGTGGTTTTCAAGAAGTCGTAAATAGCTGACCGGGCCGGAAACTGATAGTGGCACTGCCGCCCAACGACGCGTAAGAATGCGGCCAACGGACTGCCCCAGCGACCGGACACAAGAAGCCTGCCCGCCTGGAGCGTCCAGATAAGACACGGCTAACGTCAGCCTGGAGCTTACCCCCTGGACGTTACTGGAGCGGCTTCTGGAGTCACGCTTCATCTACCGCTACTACACTTGCTCAGGTTTTCCTTGCCCACACTCTGAACGCACTTTCTTTGTTACTATGCATGTTACGTTGGAGTAAAGAATAAGGTATCGTTTAATATGAACCATTGAAAATCACAAACAACATTTTTCTTTCATGACAAGGGTCGCCTGTTATTCGAGAAAAGATCTATGCCAAGACTAGGACTCCAAAGTCCTATGGGTAGAGACCTGAAAAATTAGCTGTTTCATTTCGGGACAAGCTAGAATTGAAAACTTCGTACGTTTGTATTGCTTATTCTATTGGCCCACCCGTTAGTTTACACCCCCTGGACAACTCTGAGCCAATAACAAACACACAATAAAATGCAGACCGAATCACCGTCTTCCGCTAATACAAGAAGCAACCAATGAACAGTGATATTTGCATTATTTTACATACGACAATGGAGTAAAGCCTTTGGTTGTTAGCCATGTGCCTTCGTGGGTGAAAGTTACTTACCTGACAGGGCCAATCAGAATTAGGCATCTCTGACATTGAGTGTCCGTGATTCGTGGGTAGACACCTGCAATGTGTGACAGTTAAAACTATTCGAATCAGCAAAGTGGTTCTGAGCTATAGTGTTTTGGAGTACAAGTAGACCTTAAATATTTTTTCGAAAAACAGATCTCCCTGTTTATAACCTTGAATTGTCGGTACAATATTTCAGTAGTGTCCTTTGTGATAAATTCATCAATTGTGTTTTGAATGTTAAACCATTATGAGTAAAGATATTTGAGCGGCTCTTAAATCAAGTTCTTAACAACCGATGAGTGTGAGGTGAGGTGAGGTGAGTGTGATGCAGCGCCGGAATAAAAGAGCGGGGGGAACCCGCCGAACAGTGGTATCGTCCGGCACAATTACCACTTGCGAAAATCCAGGAGTGGCTCGGCCGGGGATTGAACCCGGTTCGCCTGGCGAGAGGCGAGCAGTCTAGCCGCTCAGCCACCGCAGCACCCGTTAAACCATTATGTTGGTGTTCTAAGGAATACGCAGTTTGGTAACGTAGTCTTTAGAAATTTTCGCGACCGAAAGAAAATGTTGATATCACTTTTCCTTTGGTGTAACAGCAACATTTATTTTCGTTAACGCAAAGAAAATTAATATTACCATGAAACCAAATATTTATAAATTAACTATTTCATAGCAACAAACCTAAGTTTCTTTAAACATTCCCTTTGAATAAAACAACATTTTGTTAGTATAAACAAAATAGCCTCAAAAAATTGTTTTCTTTTATATAAAGAATGATTTGAACGTATTTTTTTTACAGTGAATTGCAAAGGTTTATTATACTCAGTTTGAAATAAAACGATAATTCATTTGGAGAGTTTTGGCTAGGGAAAATATTCGCCGCAAGGTGCGCTGCAGTTTCAAAGCTGGCGATTAATATAAAGAGTCTGTTTATTTGAGCGTAAAAGTTTGTTTTGGTCCAAATTGTGATATAAACTTGTCCCTGTCAATATACTGTTTTAAATATTAACTTTATATTTGCACACCATTCAGATGTGACGATGGTGGTAGAATGCATCATTATCTTACACGCACATTATAGAGACGTTCGTAACAGTATATTAATATTTCCGATAATTTTATAGTATAATTTTAAAGACCTGTTTATAATACGTTAGTTTTTATGTGCGGCAAAATGATATATATAGAGAAAAACAGTAATTGCGGAGGGTTTTTAAATAATACTCAATTAACCGACAATGTGTACAGACATAATTTTATCTTGCTAAACACAATTCGTAAGATAACCTTAACTATAATAAGTTCCGATTTTTTTTAAACCAGACGGAATATACATCTTAAATAAAATCCAAGTATATTTAAAGAGATGAACTACGTCTTTTGAGTCACCTTGCAGTTTATTTTAATGGATTCTTTTTTTAAAATTATTCTTTCACCGTCCGCAGTTTGTAAGAATAAATGCGCCAGAGACCAATAATTTATAAATGTAAGAGACTCAACAGAAATGAAGGTTGTGATATTTCAAGATGAAATATAAGGGCTTGGAAACAAGCCGATAAATAAGCTTGGGTTTTTTTTTTCTTTTTCTCTTTCTCGGTACACACACCCCGTCTGACATTCTCGAAGCAGTGATCATTTATCAGCCGTCGGGGTAGAGTCACAGGAATTGTCACACGCATTACTTACACGCGCGACACGAGACTTCCGCTCGATTCCTTGCCGACGCCGGGTCATTTTATACCATGCGCATTATTTGTTATAGTTAGGGCCAGTGATATTTCGCGAAAAGATTTCGAGACAAGATACAGTCCAAAGCTCTGTATGGTCGTCCAGCTTCTTTGATTGGCTAAAATAAATGTTCTGGCCCTTGTTAACCGTTTGCACACGAATCACGAAGATTCAGTGTCGGAGCTACTTAGTCCTGAGTGGCTTGGTCAAAGACGGACACGGCACCAGCAGCCAATGGAGGTGTAACAACAGCCGAGGTGTCTACTGTGTGCTTCGATTTTTACGCGAGAAGTCACTGCCCCTAANCTACTGTGTGCTTCGATTTTTACGCGAGAAGTCACTGCCCCTAACTATAAGCACCCAACAGCAGTTTGTCTATTGCCATTGGTTGCTGTCTGTTTGAAGGCGTGTTCATATTTGACCGGGCCACTCAGAATTCGGCCGCATCGCCACGCCACCTACCTACTCGACTCGTGTGCAGACAGTTATCACGTGTCAAAAAGTAATTCAAATAATCAAGATAAGTAAACGGCCCTATAGTGTCTTGAAATATAAATTGTCGCAAAATATTTTCACGAAACTTCACTACCCCTATTATTTGTAATTATTTCGAGTCCTGAGAGTGGTATTTGTACATACGGTGCTAAGCGACTATAACAAGAGAAAATAACTGATATATCAAGCTGTTAAAACTGATATTTTGAGAATCTGTCTTAATTTAATTTTAAAAAGAGATTAAATTCACAATCTGGTGAATTTATGGTGATTTTTGTATCCCTATTTAGAAAAGTTTTTTTAAAAACGTTGGGGCCGCGGTGGCTGAACGGTAAGACTACTCGCCTCCCGCCCATCAAGGTGACTCGGGTATAATCCCCGGCCGGGCAACTCCCGGTTTGTATCTTCACTCATTCACTCAAAAACGTTGGCAAACCTGGAGGTAAATCGTGCTATGCACTGTAATGTGCAGGCCTACAGTACGTGTTTCGAGTCAAGATTTTCCTCGAGTTTATTCAAGTTGAGAAGAATTGGGCAGCTCGTAACATCGAGGTCTTGAGATCCGACGAGTGTGAAGCGAAGTAAGAATGGAGCAGCGCCGGAATGCAAGGGCGGGGAAAACGGGAGATCCTCGTGAAAACCCGCTGACCACCTCCATCGTCCGGCACGATTCCCACTTGCGAAAACACGGGAGTGACCCGACCAGGGGATCGAACCCGGTTCGCGTTGGTGGGAGGCGAGCAGTCTTGCCGCTCAGCCACCGCGACCCCTCATTTTCCTTGAGTAAATTCGCGAAATGTGGACCCATGTATGCCAAACCAAACCAAATCGCGTGTATTTTGGAATAACATCGGAGTAAAAGCGCTCGTGAAGTTTTATCAGAAATATGACAACCGATCAACTGTGCAGGTTGAATCAACAACGCACCACCGCGAAAAAAAAACATACAGCTTTTTGATTGTGATGCTTCTTCAACCCCTAACGCGCAAGACGCGCTGTTTTGTTCATGCCGTTGCTTCCGATTGCAAAAATAATTCCGGTCTGCCTCGCCAGTGACGGGTTCTGAACGAACTGCGGTTGAACAGATAGCGTTCTTGGCAGGAGGGGGGGG
>NQII01001826.1:172351-226805 GCA_002778355.1 Clitarchus hookeri
AAAAAAAAAAAAAAAAAAACAAGCAAAGTTGACGGGAACGGCACAGTCAATTAGAATGTTTACTAACAAAAAAAATGCGCAGCGCGAATTCCAGTCACTTTGAGAACAAAATTGGCTCACCCAGCTGAATCCACCTTTCTTTCCTGTAGTTGATTAAAATTCGATTCACTAAACTGTTCAGTCTAGTAATTAATTATAATTTTTGCTACAATTGCTTTTTTTAAGGCTCGTAAAACAAAATCAAATTTTCGAAATAACAAAAGTTGAATAAGCAAACTTCTTTATGCTATAATAAAAGTACAGCATACCAGAGTCAATTCTCGAAGAGTAGTGGTAATTTTTTCCTTACGGGAAAATCACTGTACCTCGTATTAACTTCGTTCTCTAATTTGCGTCGGCTTATGTCTGCGTAATTAACCCCGTTATTCCCAAATTAATTTATAATTTCTTGAGTTGCTAATTGGAACTTATTTGGCTCGCGCTGTATTTAAGGTGGCAATGAACTTGTTTCGTCAACTTGTTTCGGTGCTCAGTGATATAAACCAGTCATAACGTAGGCCAGTAACATCGTTTAGGAATCAGTTACCCACAGAGAAGATCATTGGACACTGAGCCTCGCAGAGTACAGTATCGNGCCAGTAACATCGTTTAGGAATCAGTTACCCACAGAGAAGATCATTGGACACTGAGCCTCGCAGAGTACAGTATCGGTCAAATATAAGCTACCTGTGCAACATGTTGGCGACTGTTTACAGTGGACCTCAAAGGGTTAAGTCAAGAGAAGCTAGAAGTGAACTACATNCCTGTGCAACATGTTGGCGACTGTTTACAGTGGACCTCAAAGGGTTAAGTCAAGAGAAGCTAGAAGTGAACTACATATGTAAATCACTGTATGAACACCGGTTATATTTGCCCACAACCAAAGTGAGTTGCAAATGCGCACGTATGATGCTAAAATCTAGCCTGTGCGTGAATATTTCCGAGAATATCAGAAGGCCCTATTGATAAGTAGGAACAGGAGGACTTCCTGGGCCCGTTGGCCTGTAGGATATACTTCAAAACAGTTTCTAGACGCGGGTAAATGCCTCGTTGTTGCCACGGTAGAATTCCACGACTGGAACTGCATTTCGGTGATTATATATTATTGTCTCGGATTTTTCAGGGCGTGTCAGAGAAGCCGTGGGTAATTTGCGAAAGTCACGAAAACCTACGCGGTGTTGGAGTCGAACAAATATTGTACTTACAGTGCTCATTTCGGGCCAGGTGTCAGACAATACAACGTGTAGATAGGATGCTGCAAAGTCCGCATTATTTGCCAGCGAAAGAGAAGTCACAGATCTGTACACGCTCGAGTCGGAGTCATTTGTTCATTGGCTGCCGTCTCTGTGCGAAGCAGCTTCCCTGGTAGCTGTACGTCAAAGATTTACTCTTAAGAAAAAGTGCAGCCGTTAAGATATTGCTACGCACTGTAGCTCGCACCAGCCGCGAGCTCCCATTATGCGCGGTCCGTCTCTGGTTGGGGGGGGGGGGACACCTCGACCTTCTCCTCCCCCAGGCAGACCTGCTCCCTGCTCCGTCGCCGCTAAAATAGGCAGAAGACTAGAAGAGTACGATACATTGCAAAGAGAACAAATTTCTGATGACCCATAAAGGAGTACTAAGGCAAAGGCTTCATAAAAAGAATGTCGGAGTATCTCTGATTGGCGAGGAGGACAGGTTTTTGAGAAAACCGGTCGAAAAACAGAGTAACGGCATTAAGGAAAGTGAATGACCCGAAGAGACCAAGAGGAGAAAGTGCCGTGCACTGTCTTACTCATCCGAGTACAGTTGCAGTGCGGGAGGATGGAGGGTGTGCTGGCCTTCGGGCCTTAAAAACCTGCCCCGTCACCGCTCCCCCCTCCCTCTGGGCAGCCGGGGAATGGTTGACAGCGGCGAGACCTGGCTGGCGTCACAGCCCCTCCTTCTCACCCTTGCTGAAGGGAGAAGCGGACGAGTGTAGAGGATGCACAAGTATATTCTGGGAATTAGGACCCTCGGCGCAACGCGGCACTAAGAGAAATTTCTGGGCGATGGCCGACGACCCTATAAATACAAGCCACAGCTGGGCCGTCGGGAGTCTTTGGCGGCGGCCACCTAGCTGAGTGCGGGGGCGAAGTCAAGTGCGGTGAAGGACGGAGGAAGACGGGAGATTGCGAGACGACGGAGGACGAGGCGTTCGTGGTGTGCATGGACGAGAGAGCGTGAAACCCGATGAGTGAAGGCCACTGTGCATGAGGGCGCTCGGAGAACTCTTAGAACACTGCGGACTGGTGGGACCTGGACTGAACTGAGGTGGGACTGAAAACCATGTGATACGGACTTTATTGTAAATATTGGAACTGCCAAATATGGATACATAATTTATAAGATAACTAAATCGGTTTTGATAAAATGTCTATCGGGACTGATCTTCAGCTGTTTAATCACGTTAATTTCTTTGAGATAGGTGATATTAATGAATTGTGATGATTTAAGTCGAGAAGATTTTGTTTGTAGTTATTGTAAATACAATTAGGAAATTAAAATTAACTATTTAATTTAATTAGAAACCTCCTGCCCGTAACAAACCTGGTTCAGCCCCACTGGCTTTGAGAGAGAAATTGTAACAATATGTATACGTGGGCCCACGAAACTGAAGAATACGGAGGTAGTAGCCGCTTGTTCCGAGAAGTCGAGTCGCTCACGCCAACAAAACTACGTCACTGGCCAGCACATGTCGGAACGCCGTTCGCCAAACCCACTCGCCAGCCGGCAGCACAGCCAAGGCAGAACCTTTACGAAGGAGGCTGTAGCCAATCAGACAAGAGGCCCGCACCCAATGTCCCACGCAACCAATCAGAGAATGGCTACGCACACGTCAAAGGAACCGCCACCCAATCTCGGATCTGTGTACTTGCTTACTCTGTGTTGTAGGGACGGTGACATGTATCAGTGGTTTATTTCTAGGGCCACCTGTTTTCCGCGAATAAGTTTCAGGACTATTTGTACTCCAAAAACACTAGAGCTCAGATCCACTTCCATGATTGGATGGATTTTAACTGTCACCAATTGCAGGCGTCTGCCCGCGAATCAAGGACTCTCATTGTCGGAGTTACCTTACTCTGATTGGCCCAGCAAGGTATGGATCTGTCTTCAGACAAAGACACGTGGCCAATAACCAAAGGGAAACTGCACATATGTCATAGGTAGGGGCAGTGATATTTCGCGAAAAGATTTCGAGACAAGATACAGTCCAAAGCACTGTAGGGTCGTCCAGCTTCTTTGATTGGCTAAAAAATGTTCTGGCTCGTGTCAACAGTTTGCTAACGAATCACTAAGGTTCAGTGTCAGAGTTACTTAGTCCTGAGTGGCTTGGTCAAAGACGGATACGGCACCAGCAGCCAATGGCGGTATGACAATAGCTGAGGTGTGTATATAGTATTGAAGTCTACCGTGTGCTCTGATTTTTACGCGAAAAGTCATGACCCTAGTCATAGGCAGAGACCTGACAAATTCGCGAGTTCGAAGACCTGTAGTCTATACTCTACAGTATTCTGTACAAACGTGCAAATACCAACTGCACGTTGGTTGTATGCTGTCACAGTGGAAGGCGACGATTGGACCAGCCTTCTCCAGAAGGTGTCAAACATCGTGCGGACCAATGGCTGAAGTGTTATTAACACGCGTGTTTTGAATTCTAGCTTGTCCCGAAATGAACCCGCGAATTTTTCAGGTCTCTGGGTATAGGAAATTGAATTCTAGATTTCCCGTAAATCTTTTCGCGACAGACAGGTGGCTCCATTGATTTCAAACGTGCTGACTTAGCAGTGAACAGCCTATGGAAATATTTTTATTAACTGATGTGCAGGCGTGTGCCTCGGAGACGAGATGGCGCCCGTGTTGGCGTGGGACGCCGGTTGGCTACTGCCGTTGTGGAAAGGCAGTTTTTATCAGCCTCTGAGAAAGAAAAAGAAGGAGAGGGGAGGGTATGGACGCCATGGCGCCTTATCCGTGACGCCAGATGTGCTTCGAATTTACGACGTCTGGACCAGTGAGGTGGTGCCCCACGTTCGGTTAACGTTACTGCCTACGTAGGCTGCCAAATGGCAAAAAAAAAAAAAAAAATCTACAGTCTATTCCCAGTATCTTTACACTTTTTGAATCAAACATTTGAAATAAAAAACCTCATGAATGACGTGTTTAATTATTTCCTAAATATGTCATGTATCATAAACGTTGTATTACTCTGTAAAGATAACGCTACCTTATTTTTAGTCAAATTATACTTCTACGTATATTTTATCTATAAATTATGATATTTCAATTACAATTAATACGAATAAATACGGGGTGAAAATAGGCGTGTTGATAATGCCCAGGAATAAATAGATCTCATGCAAAATATTATTACGCTGAGTGCACGCGAATGCGGTGCGTTATCCTTTTGGTGTTATTTTCCAGGCTCGGTTAAGCTTTGTTTGCGTGAGGCGTAGGACTATCATAAAACGTAGAACTTTAGCTGGGCTTCAGAGAAGTTGGAAGTAATCGTGAATGGAATATAAAATAAAGTTGTTGCATTAACACTTTGAGAATTATACCTCAGTGTATCTCGGGCGAAGGAAATGTGCATAAATCTCTGCACCGGAAAACAAAAGTCGCATGGATATAGTTTCACTGTATTCCTGGTTTTTATACTTTTTTTTACAAGAACGTTTCCTCGTATCAATATACATTTTCACCAAATAACGGGCCACATTATATGTATGTATAAATATAAACAAAAAAATTTAATATAAAAATTATTTTGCATATTTTATAATTGTTTCAATCCATGAACTATTATTTGGTGAATACATATACGTCAAGCGGTAGCCAACGGCATTAGTTTATGTCGTATTTTTTTTCATTTGTAAAACTTAATTAGTATTTGCTAATATGGCTGCAGCAAAACATAAAAATTTTGTATTTGACTTCAAATTGTTCCAAAAATATGACCCCTTCATTATTATTATTCCAGGAAAATATCACATACTATGCGTACAAGTTGAACAACGTTTGGCACAGTTATAAAATAATTCATTTATTGGTATCCGTAACTTTTAAAAACCAACGGGCTTTTTTTTTTTTGTTCCTGCTGTTGGCGGGAGAAGACGGATTGGCGAGGGCATTGGTGCAGGAACCATGGGCGCTCGGAGTGGGTCACCGCCGGAATCGCCCAATTACAGAGGTCACAAGTGATCGATCAGCTGCTCGGTTAACAAATCGCCTCTCCCTCCTCCAAAAAAGATTGACCTCTTCCCCCCACCCTCCCTTTCACATAGTAGCTCTTGGCCTGCCCCAGGCTCCAGTACGAGGGTTCCGGATTGGCCAGGGGTGACGGAGTGCGAGAGGGGGTGGTGCAATAACGCAGCCGCCTCAGAGATGCGTTTCTCTCGCGACCGTGTCCAGCTTCCAGAAGCGCGTGTCCGGGTAACGCGGGCGGCGGAGGAAACAAAAACGTTTCAGACTGTGCCCAAATCACAACACTCAATGGGGAAGGTAACTTTGCCATCTTGGGGTCACGGTGACCGAGTGGTTAGCCTGCTCGCCTCCCACCAAGGCGAACCGGGCTCAATCCCCAACCCGGCACACTCCCGATTTTCGCAAGTGGGGATCGTGCCGGACGATGCCGCTGGTCGGTGGGTTTTCTCCGGGATCTCCTGTTTATCCCATCCCTTCATTCCACCTCTGCTCCATACTCACCTCTCTTCACCCTCATCGGCTCTCAAGACCTCACTGTTAAGAGCCACTCAAATCACTTTACTCACTCATTTGCCATCTTGGATGTACTTATTTTTCTCCAAAACTTAATTTTCGGAGTCAATACATAAAAACCAAACTAGTTCACGCATAGGGAACATCTTAACAGTTGTTTCGAAATCCAATTTTTTTTACACGTCTGTAACAGTAATTAAATATTACTTAATTATGTAATAAAGTCAATCTCACATGATAATATAAAGCTATAATTGAAACCGTACAAAAAAATCGTTAATTAGTCCCCTATGTTATGTCTAGCTTTAAGTTTATATGTATGGTCAGACATTTTCATTACTAAAATTTGTAAGAAAAATGGAATATGGAATCGATACTACCCCCTTAAGGGTCCTCTCTTGTTATCACACGACTCTCAATGTAAACAGTTGTGTCAATTTGTCTATTACAATTGTAAAAAAAAAAAACTATGGAATATCTTAATTTAAATCATTCTTCGGGATACAAATGAATGTCAACAGATTGTTGCAAATTTATACATTCTGTTATTGAAACACTGTACGTAGCCAGCCTTCTGTTTACAATATTCGTTATTCTGTAAAACAGTTTTTTAAACTATATCGACAATGCTGTATATTTTATGAGTAAATAGCCTTATTAAAACTCTATGGTTTGGAACAGGAAAATTTCGCGAATTCGTTTGAGGTTAGGATAGACGCCCGACACGTGTATACTGAAGTCACGTTTGCAATTGAATCACAGTTCACTAGGCACGCCCTGGACGTCTCTGAGCCAATAGCACGCTCGCAAGGAAACAAGACAGCGAGTGCCATGCTGCCAGGTGTGGAGTAACACTGGCTATTATCTGGGGAAGCAGCCAATCAAAAAACATCTGAGGCTCGAGTGTACACAGAACTGTGGAGTCTAGCCTAGAGGTCATTGAACTCGTGACTCTTCACTTTCCTTGACTATAGTCACCGCTTAGATCTCCGAGGAAACAGATCACACGCGGAGCCTGTTTACGTTATTTTCTGAGATGACGGAAAATCGCAAAACATTTTTGAGCCAACATATCTTCTATAACACCGACTAGTTTATTCTTTCACGATTGGATGAACAAGGTTTTTGACTCAGCTTAGTTGTTTGCAGACCAATCACCAACGTTCTGCCTTATATCTAGGGGCAGTGACTTTTCGCGTAAAAATCGGAGCACACAGTAGACTTAAATACTCTATACACACCTCAGCTGTTGTTATACCTCCATTGGCTGCTGGTGCCGTGTCCGCCTTTGACCAAGCCACTCAGGACTAAGTAACTCCGACACTGAACCTTCGTGATTCGTGCGCAAACGGTTAACACGAGCCAGAATATTTTTTTTTTTTTTAGCCAATCAAAGAAGCTGGACGACCCTACAGTGCTTTGGACTGTATCTTGTCTCGAAATATTTTCGCGAAATATCACTGCCCCTGCTTATATCATCGGAATCCTCATTGGTCCAGTGAAATGGGGTAGTATCTTCATACATGCATGGCAGCCAATAAGATGCTCTTGCATCAATATAAGTGTGAAAACCAGTTACGTCGCACACACACGAAGTGATCAACCAAAGGTTCGGTTCGAAAAGCTTGAAGGAACCCGCGAGTAGACTATCCGACCAGCGACGTGTCACACAAGGTTGTAAGGCGTTACAGTCGCCGGCGTTGGGCCGTGTACGGGGGAGCTGAATTCTAAATTGGCGTGACGTGCGAACGCGAGGCTAATGGTCGCCGCGGTCAACAGTCACGCCCCGCCAAGAGAGCCTCGTCAACAAACCCCCCTTCCCCCGGGCTTCGCACACTACGTGCTCGCATGTAACCGTCCATAGGAAGAGCACACTTAACGCCTGGCGCCGACAGAGGGCGGCGGCAAACCGTTGCGCGCTGCCGAGCGTATCGCAGTAGGGCGAGGGTACAGCAGCGCGTGGTTTGCACGACCTTGACCCTTTGCGACCCACATTCGCTTACAGTTTCAGGTGTAGCAAACAAAAAAAAATAATATTTACGATGCGTGCTGTACTTAAATTGACACGGCGCTTGTTTCATTGTCACGGCCAATAAGCTCTAAGCTACATGTTCGGCTACAGTAATATGAACCAGTTATGACCTAGACCAGTTTGCGAATCATTTACCCACAGGTAATATCGTTGTTCGTTGAGCTTCGCAGTGTACAGTACAGACCAAAAGTTACCTACACGTGCGTAACGTACACAGTTGTGTACACTGGGTCTGAATGAGTCAAATAGGACTTTTCCCAGCGATATTGGATTCCTAGTTTTCCAGCTTGTTTATGATGGAAAAAAAAACTATAGTCCATTCACGGTTATTTCTAACTTTTCTGAACCCCTGCTAAAGTTCTACTGTCAATATAATTGTCCTCCTCGTGCAAACAAAGCTTAATCAAGTTTAGAAATCTATACCGAAGGAACAGCTCACTGCATTCGTGCGCACTCTCTTAAATCCCTTCAGTCACAGATGAATCTTTGATTTTTGGCGTTGCAACAAACAAATTATTATTTCGAAACTGTGCTGATATAGATACGATGTTTTGTCGTACATCGGAACCAAAAAACAAATCCTTCCGTGCTTTTGTTCTTGCTGGCAGCAGAGGTTTTACACACGTGGAGAACCTCTCTCATTGGACGGTATGTTCTATGTACAGTGCAGACCATTAAAGCCACTTCAAATGCAACGTTTCTTATGCAAGACACTGTGACTGAAAGAGTTGTTATAATTTCCACAATAACTATATATTACTAGGAATTACCAAAACACCTATTTTGCCACTGTCTGTATCCGTACTAATTATAAATTAAATATTAGAATTTATAGATAAAAAATAATTAAAAGTTCAAATTAACTAAAAGTAAGATACTTGTATGTTTACAGAAGTATAAAACGCCTGTGATACATGACATATTTAGGAACAACCACCCATAATACATGGGGAGATTTTTCAAAGGTTTCATTCAAGAAGTGTGAATAAACCGCGAATAGAGTATACCTCTATACTCACGTAGCTATTGACCGTTCAGTGCAGTACAATCACGGCAAGGTAACTACGAGCTCGTAATTACGTCACAATTTTAATTCTGCCAAAATTTGGCAAAATCAATATTGTGACACAAATTAAAGTTCTTAGTTTAGTTTTTATGTCTGTACTGCTGTATAAGGTTAGTAGCTGGGTATAAGGGGTACTTTCGGAATTTCATTTTTTTTAAAATCTAAACAAACTGGAAACAACCAATAACGTAATATTGCAGGGGAGGTCCATGTATGTTAAAACTTGAGTCCTGCACATATCTACAGGCATCTACATCAATTTAGACGCGAGTCACCCGTATGCACCACTTCAGAGATTACTAAGGGAAACCAAACTCTAATTACGACTGGATCTCCATTGCCTACAGCGACTACGAAAAAAAAGTAACCGAAAGCTGGATAACATAATGTGTGGATGAAAAACACAAATGCAATAAAAATACCTTGGCGTTTTGTACGACGAAGTTGAAGACGGAGGGTGAAGTTCATCGTCTTCAGTCACCTAAGGCCTCATCATATTTGTTGGGAGATTCAGAATTTTTTTAAAAAAATTATTGTGATTATTATTTGCTTTAAGCGGTCAATGTCATCCGAGATGTCGGACAAATGTCAAGGTCAAGGTCAAGGCCGTCAGACGATTATGGCACCACGCTTCCTGCTATTTCGTGCGGGGAAAGTGGATTTTCGTCGAGTGTTCCCATGTTTTATAATTACAAAATATGACTTTTTCTCTTCGCCCTATTTTCGCTTATCTTAGTTTTCTAAATTAAATGCAAGTTTTTAGATATGTGCGTGTTTTCAAGTCATTACGAATAGTACTCGTGCGAACGGTGTAGGTTGGTTGTTTCTGAGTGCTCTGACATATTCACACAAAATATGTATTGTAGATATTCTTGTTCCATGCAAGCGATGGGAGGCTGGCAGATATAAATCTGAAAGTATATATATATATATATATATATATATATATATATATATATATCGTCAGGAGTCAGTAGGCAGGAGTCAGTAGGCAGGAGTCAGTCGGCAGGAATAAAGTGTACAAATTTGTGTATGTTTGAGGACGAAGCAAGCCACAGATTATGATAGAGTGTGGAGAATATGTCTATTCACATAGCTTCATTGATTATCCTATCTGATGGGAAAAAAAACCAGTGTTGATTTTATGACAAAACTTTTAATAACAACTGGTGGTGCACAAAGAGCAAATGTTCGATAGGACTAACTTCCTAACTGCAACGACGTTATGGGCTATGGTATGCCATTTACTATAAGTAGGGGCAGTGATATTTCGCGACAAGATTTCGAGACACGATACAGTTCAAAGCATTGTAGGGTCGTTCAGCTTCTTTGATTGGCTATAAAATGTTCTGGCCCGTGTTAATAGTTTGCGCAGGAATCACGAAGGAGTTACTTAGTCCTGAGTGGCTTGGTCAAAGACGGACACGGCACCAAGACGGACACGGCACCAGCAGCCAATGGAGGCATAACAACAGCTGAGGTGTATATAGTATTGAAGCCTACTGTGTGCTCCGATTTTTACGCGAAAAGTCACTGGCCCTAATTATAACAAATAATTCGAGTATAATTTACAAGACATTTAAATGTAGTGTTTTTCGTCTGGATGGTATGATTGGAATGCTTATGGTAACTATGGAAGGTTGCAGGTTTTCAGTATTATTGGTAGAAATAGTCACGCGACATGGTCGTGTCTCTTCCAGTGTGATCTGTATATGCAACCAGTATGATATCACGGTATTAGTTGATAAGTATTTGATTCGAATATTTTCTTAGGAATGGATGGTTGGAATGTTCTGACAATGTACAACTGGTATGACTTGTTGATATAGTCTATTGATATGGCATTTTTTTTTTTTGTAATGCTGTTTCTCTTCTGATGGCATGGTCTTTGGGTAAGGACTGATGTTATGATCGGTTAATGTATTCTAGGTTTCATGTGATAGAATATTTTATCGAAATATTTCGACGGGTAGCTGATTGGTTTGTTTCTTGACGGAGGTTATGTTATGGCAGTGGATATTGTGTTATGGCAGTGGATATTGTGTTATGGCAGTGGATATTGTGTTATGGCAGTGGATATTGTGTTATGGCAGTGGATATTGTGTTATGGCAGTGGATATTGTGTTATGGCAGTGGATATTGTGTTATGGCAGTGGATATTGTGTTATGGCAGTGGATATTGTGTTATGGCAGTGGATATTGTGTTATGGCAGTGGATATTGTGTTATGGTTGAAATATATGGGCGATTGTTTGGATAATATTGTGCTAAATATGTTTGGTTGGTGAAAATGCGTGTCGGCACACATTTAACTGAAATTATATTGAAATATGGTCTTTAGCTGCAGAATCTTAATAAATGACTTTTAATTGACAATGTTTTCGTATCTTGCTAAAGTATAAGAGTACTGAAATTTTGTATACATGTGAGACTATACATAACCTGGTCGCTGTCTGTTTACTTGGAGTGATAATTTAAAGAGACATTCTCAAATTTTCAGTGCTGATTCTATTCTAATGCAATTACATCCTCGTGCACTATAATCAGCACCGCACGCACTCACAGTAAGCACCGCACGCATCGCAGTTGGCAGCGCACGCACCGGAGCGGGAGCAAGGTGCGGTAATGTTATATGTTCCTCGATTTTAAAATAATTTTCTCAATTTTTTTTCTGATTGGGTGGGTGATTGTGAGGAGTGGGGCGTTGACTAGGATGGTGGGGTTAGCGGAAGGAGGGTGGGATAACGTTATATGGTTCTCAATCATTAAAATTTCTTTTAAATTTTTTGCGATTTTCCCCGAATTTTTATGATTAGGAGAGTGTTGATGAGGGTTTGTGAGGTGTAAGTTTGTGAATAGGGGTGTGCGGGAGGCGAGGGCGGGGTAGCATTACATGTTCTTGGTTTTTTTTTATTGTTTAGAATTTTAAAAGTGTTTATTTATATATTTTTTTTATTTTTTGGGTATAATGTTATTTAAGGTCACAGGCACGGGGTCAAGGACACATACATTAAATCAAGGTCAAGGTGACCCAGATACAATATGGTGGTCGTGTGACGTCACAGCATGGTGGCCGTTAGACTGCGACTCCCGTGTCCTGTGCCCTCTGTAACCAATTTAAAATATATTTTGCCAGACTCATCCAAATGATATCACCAATACAGTTTTCTATAATTTTATTCTTTTTTAAATTAAATAAATATCTACAAACAGTATAAATAAATTGCCTGTACATATATAGTTCACTTTACTTGTTAATTTACTACAAGGATTTACACACGTCAAAAGAAAAATTTCCAGACTGAATAAGGGTTGATCGAAGAATGCGCTAGCAGCAGAAAAATACAGGTTTCGTCTGCCCTATGTTCAGCCGTAAACACCAATGTTGTAGTTCCCGAACCATCACAGTTCGTCTGCAGGTCGTGAAGTTTGCGAGAGTAATCGATAAATCCCTAGGAGTCGTATAAGAGCGCATACGAAGATTTTCCTTTGTCCGACGCCTCAGGACCCGAGCCAAGCCACGCCCACCGCACTTCCGGGATACGCCCTCCTTCCGGATCCTTCTAGCACTGCGGGAGGGAGGAACATTAAAATAAAATATAATTCAGTTTTTCTTTCATCTAGACGTTCGTTACCCTCCCCAGCGTCGAGCGAAGCGGTACCACAAGAACAAACGAGCGCCACTTCTTGGTTTTATTCTACCCCCTCGTATATTTTTTTTTCCCTTACCCTAACCTTCCGGGGACAAAGTAGTGCTGAGCATAATGTTCTCGCGTGTCAGGTAATGAAAGCAATTCATAACGTTAAGTGCTCTACCCACAATCCCTACCCTCTTCTGTTTTTCTTTCTCACACGCTCGGCTGCTGCCAGGGTTTGATAAACGCAAAAGGTGGTTGAATTATGTAGGAGGGGGAGGGGGACAGGTTCACCGTGAGACGGGAGGGGGTTGTAATTTTTTTAAACGTGATATGAGGAAATTGTTTATGGGAANGCAGTTAAAATGTTCGTGGCTACTGTGAAGAGACGTCCTTGAAGTTTGTCCGTAGATACACCGTCAAAGTAAAGAAGAGATACTAGCACCTGTTAAAAAGCGAGGGACTGCAGTTTAATTGCCCAGTTTCAGTTGCTCCGCGATAAACTCGTAATGTGCGCCCTTGTATCACGTGTGTAGTTCATTCTAGGTTAATTCCAACTTTTCCGAAGCCCTGCCAAATTTCTTCTTCCAGGATATTCCTCCGCCTAATGCAAGCAAAGCCTAACTAAATATAGAAAATTACACAAACGGGACAAAGCACCGCCTTTGTGCACAATCTATTTTGTAACATTTTGCAAGATAACTATTTATTACTGGACATTTAGACATTAACAACATATATAATTTGAAAAAAGACAGTGAGAAAAAAAATTTTATTGAAATTTAATTATTTGCAAATATAATTTTAATTTAAAGAAAAATAAGGTACTTTTATATTATGTTAACGCGAGTACATGGCCTGGCAGTATTGGTTTTTAGATTAACGCCAATTAAGCCTATAAAAGTGTTGGTAGATGCTGATCCATACCATTATTATGACATACTCGTGCATGTGGTCGCTATTAGTGTGATTGGCTTGGTATAATCATATATACATACATTAAAAAAATCTGAATAGCATACTTATACCTACAAAACAGTCGAGTGCAATTTGTTTATAGGCTTCTACAGCAGTGAAGACACATTTCCCTTTTTGCCTGGGTTGGACGTGACTGTGTCAGCCTCTCCTTAGTTGCTTGCTATTGGTCCAAAGCCGTCTTGAGCGTCTCCAAACAAACTGTATTCCAATGACAAACGCAGTACAAAAGCGCAAGTTTGAAGTCTAGCCTGTCTTGAAATAATAACGGTAATTTTGCACGTTTCTAGGTACACCCTATTTTCGCAAATAAAGGAACTGATATTACAAATAAAACATTCAGAGATCTAAAAAAAAAAAAAAAAAAAAAGAGAGATTCAAAATGGCCTCCGTTTAAGTGGAATGTGGGAGCATGTTGTTGCAGAGCTCCTGCGGTTCCTCTGGCAATATGCAGTCCCTGCAAACACGTGAGAAATCACCGGCAGACGTGAACATTTTTGCAGTTATTCAATTTTTTGCTGTGTCCCGAAGGTTATTTAGTTTCATTTGCTTCACTTTTAAAGAAAGTCCGTTATTTAATTTTTTCACTGATGTGATCCAAAAAACAGAAAGAGTAAGGTTTTTATAAAATTTAACATCAGCATTATGAGTAGTTGAGGGAAATATAGTTGTCCTGGTTTAATACGTTCGCGAATACTTTAGGCTGTTTACAGTTAACTGAGCGCTTTTTAAAATCCTGCTTAAGATCTACTTCGCTCATCTTGTATACTTCCATCATATGTGAAGTTAGTATTGCCACCAACTCTCTGACTTCATTCATGCACCAATCAACAGTATTGCTGAAATCTGTGAAATTGTTAAGAATGTAATTATGTGTAACAACATCGTAACTCTTACTCTAATCAGCGTAAAATATACAGATGTAAAAAAAATTATAATTTCAAGTGACCACAAATATAAAGGTAACCTTTCAACACGACGTTAAGTAATGGGGCTACTTTTCGTATTTCGCTGCCAACTTAACTGGAAACATGCCAGTCAGCGTGTCTATTTAAATAAATAATGTTGCCCGCAGTGATTTGTTTTTCATAGTTTAATTTAAAAAGTGCTCAGTTTACTGTGAACCAGCTATACGACTAAGGTTACTTCTACTACATGTTGGGAATATCAATATTTAAAGTCTGGGAAAGGAAAAAATTTCGCCACTAGGTAAGCGCTAGTGTCGGAAAGGTACCATATTTTCTGTTTTCTTCTTTTAAAAATACAGGATAATTGCAATAACAATAAATAAAATATACAATAACTTAATAACTAAATAAAATCTCTCTCTTTCATAATTCAGTGGAAATTTTAATTAAAACATACGTTATGGAACACAGCGCACCTAGCGGAGGAAATTTTCCCTATGCCAAACTCTGCCATAAGAAATCAAGTTTTGTTCCGAACCTGTAGTAGAACTAACCTCAATACGACCAACACGAAGTACTTCTTGTTCGTGGATCCAGGGTGAGTATCTCCCATCCGTACATCAGTGGAAGGAATCCTCAGTCTGCACAAGACGGGTGCTCATAGAAACTCGCGAGAACAACGGCCGCTCTGAAGGTCGCCTGCAGAAAGCCATGCACACGAGACACCGCCGCGAAGCCAAGTATTGTCTCCCAGCATCACATTCATCCCTGTTACGCCCGCCTCTCTTCCCTGTATCCTATTCACCACCCCCTCTACCCATTATTTTTTCGAGGTGCGCAGACGTCAAGCGTCGAAAACGCAAACCTCAAGATGAGGTAGACCGATGTCTTCCGCGAATGTCGCCAAACACAGAGTACCCGACAATACAGAGGTGAAACAATAGCTTATTCCATGAACTCCAGTTGAACACGTCAGCAAAATGGCGTCTCTAGCCAGCAGCATATCGGATCACCGTTCGCCTATCTGCATCTGGTAACTTACACGCCAGCCGGTGGCCCAGCCAATAGGGAACCTTTCCCAAGCAGCAATAGCCAATTAGACGCACGACCCAATCCCAACGCCTAGCGCAAGCAATCAGAGAATGGGTACTGCTACGTCTAAGGAGCCACCACGCCATTTCGTCTATGTGTATACATTTACTCTATGCTCACATCGTTAACATTGATGAATGTGTTTGTATTTTTTGAATTGTCAACATATTTTTCTATTTATAAGAATGAAATACTTTTGAGGGGAGAGGACAAATTTGGGCTCTTAAAATTGCTGCCTGGATAGCCGATATGGGTGAAACATGGTGGACATGGAACATCGCCAGAATGCAGAGGGGCGGGGGAAAACGGGAGAACCACGAGAAAAACCGCAGACCAGCGGCATCATCTGGCACGATTACCACGAGCGGAGATAGGGAGCGGCCCCACCGGGAATCGAACCCGGTTCCTCCTTGGCGGGAAGCGAGTGCTCTAGCCGCTACACCAGCAGCGTTAAATACATGTTACAGAAAATGTAGAAACATGTCAAGGCGCTTGGTTACATAAAGAGATCTTCACCCTGAAATAATATCCACGTTTTATTTTTACAGTGTTACTGGCAGAAAAGCAGTCCGATATTGGAACACCAAGAGTGTCTACTGTACGAATAGAATGAGCACTCTACCCCAAACTCCGTCTACGGCCAGAGCAACAGTTGGTTCCGAGGTCGCCTGCAGAAATTCACATCCATCAGTAGGGCCAGTGACTTTTCTCGGTAAAAATCGGAGCACACAGTATACTTCAATACTATATACACACCTCAGCTGTTGTTATACCTCCAGTGGCTACTGGTGCCGTGTCCGTCTTTGACCAAGCCACTCGGGACTAAGTAACTCCGACAATGATCCTTCGTGATTCGTGCGCAAATGGTTAACACGGGCCAGAATATTTTTTAGCCAATCAAAGAAGCTGGAAGACTCTACAGTGCTTCGGACTGTATCTTGTCTCGAAATGTTTCCGCGAAATATCACTGCCCCTATGCATCAGTCTCGCCAGACACCGCCACATAGTAAGAAGTATACAGAGAGACGAAATGACGTGGCAGTTACTTCGGCGTGGGCGTACCCATTCTCCGATTGGCTGCGCTAGGCTTTGGGAACAAGCCTTTGTGTCTCATTGGCTACTGCGTCCTGCGAAAGGCTCCCCGTTGCCTGGGCTGCCGGCCGGCGAGTAAGCAACCAGGCGCTGATTGGCGAACGGAGATCCGACATGTTACTGGCTGGCGACGCCAATTTGGTGACGTGTGCTGCTGGAGTTGGCGGAATAAGCGGCTGGTTTCACCTCTGTATTGTTACACACTCCGTGCGGAGGATCGTGTCGTCTCGCAACTTCCCATTCATCCCTGGTCCCCCGCCCCGGGTATCCTGTTCGACACTGCTCTTCGCTAAGGCTCGCATGAAAGACAGCTCAGACATCGGGCGAGGAAGACGCGAGCGGCGCCAGTGCCCTGGAGGGGGGAGGGGGGAGGCGACATGGCGCCGAGATTAAACTACGCGCTCCCGAGAGGAGAAGGCGCTCCCCGTCTATTCCCGTCGCCATCGCGACGACGACGTACACGCAAACGACGTTGTCAGACTCGACTCTCTACGTGCGCGTTGGTCGCGAGAACCTCCGCCTTCTCCTTCCGCGCCATCCTTCTGAAGTTGCGGTCGAGGTGCCGTCTACCCCCNGAGCATATTATGCATAGTATACTTGAATCAAGAACTATTATTACCCATTAACGGTTGCTTCCAACATTTCCGAAGCTCTGCTTCACCCGTTCAGCCACCGTGTCCGCGGTAGTGAACACGTTGCAAGCGAATTGTATTTATGACCGCTTTTGTACACGACGAAGCATCGGTGTCCAAGTTTCCCCTCAGCTGCCTGCCATGACGCAGTGTGAGTGAGTGAGTGAGTGAGTGAGTGAGTGAGTGAGTGAGTGAGCGAGTGAAGAGATTTGGGCGGCTCTTAACGTCGAAGTCTCGAGAGCCGGTGGGAGTGGAGTGAAATAAGTATGGAGCAGCGCCGGAATACAAGGGCGGGGGTAAACGGGAGATCCCCGAGAAAACCCGCCGACGAGCCGGCATCATCCCGCACGATTCCCACCTGCGAAAATCCGGAGTGAGCCGGCCATGGATTAAGATTTTAAGATAAACTATATAATATTTATTTTATATAAATTAATAATTATTAATTATTAATTTATAATCGCCTTGGTGGGAGGTGAGCAGTGTAACCGCTCAGCCACCGAGGCCCCTACCATGTTAGCGATTCTCCGCGTGGTATAATTCAAATTTACTTTCGTGCTATGAATCCTTTTAATGCGTAATAACGGCATGACGTCACTATTCCACATGCTGGATAGGTCAAACCCCTCCTACGTACCCACGCGAGAAATACCGACACCTAGCACAGCGGCCAAGTCTAGCACGTGGTCGGGCACCGCTCCAACAAACATATAGAAATACGAGAGCCGCGATAGTGTCGAGCATTCCAGGACAAGTTAAACCCTCGCTGAGATACAAAGAAGTTTCTGTTTCAACAAGTTCGGAAGATTAAGAAGTTAGGATCTTGGGTGTCGCTGCTTTACAGCCGGTGGAACATTATTGTAATCGTAATAATAATTTAAATCCTTTATTCTCGCCGTTGTGTTCATCTCCTCCATTTATAAAAACTAATGCTCCAAGGACTTGCTGACTGCAGTCTATTCGCGGTATCTTCACACTTTTGTTATTCAAACTTGTGGAAGATCGCGCCATATATGAGGAGTTTGGTGGTTTCCTAAATATTACGTGTATTACAAGCGTTTTATAATTCCGTTAGCATCCAATTATATTATTTTTTGCTAATACGCTGTAACAAAACATTTATTACATGATAATTTAATTTATTTTCAATGCATTTTATATTTTTACTATAAATTTAATTATAAAAATTTATTTTTATTTTTATTGTATAATATATATTATAATATTTAATCATATATTACATATTTTAATATTTATTATCTGATTATAACATATTTATACATATTTAATCAAATAATATAAAAAAATATATAACATTTATTTTATTTTATTGTTATTAACATGAACAAAAGCCGACAGAAAACTGGTGTGTTTGTAATACCCAGTTAGAAATAGTTCTCATGCAAACCATTAGAAAACTGAGTGCGCAAAAATGCGTTGAGCTGACCCTTTTGTGTAATTTTCTAGACTTAGTTAAGCTTTGTTTGCATGAGGCGTAGTATTAGCTTGAAAGTCGAACTTAAGTAGGGCTTCAGAAACGATTGAAATAACACTAGAATTAACTGTAGTATATAAGCGTAAAATAATGAGGTTGAAGCTGAGTAAGTTGTATGGCTGTGTGTTTTACGTGAATACATCTGTGTTAGTGTTTTATTTTTTGAGAATGTGTATTAAATGAAGGTAAAAGAAATTTATTCTTGGCTTTGTTTGATTAAATCGGCAGATTAAAACGTAGACTAGATATTTTGTTTGCACCAAATTCGCAGCACATCTACCAATTGCAATCCACTGCGTGGTTACCGTTTTATTTAAAGTAACCACTCGCAAAGCGCATGTTACGTTCGCTTCACCTTATTCGGTTCTCTAGAACCTCGGCGTTAAGAACCCGCCCAAATTTTCTCCAATCCTCCACACACACTTTTAGCAACCCGAAAATTGTGTGAAACCACTTCGCAACATGTCAGATATCACATTCCTCTGAAAAATTGAGACACAGAGAACACAAGACTACAGAAGCGAAATAGCCGCGTATTCCGCGAACTCCAGCAGCAGGCCAAATGGCGTAACTGGCTAGCAACATGCCGGAACAACCGTTCGCCAAGCAGCGCCTGGTAACTTACTCGTCAGTCGGCAGACCAGCCAATAGGGAACCTTTGGCAGGACGTTGCAGCCAATTAGACACAAGACCCATTTCCAAAGCTTCGCGCAACCAATCAGAGAATGGGTACGCCCACGCCAGAGGAACCACAGAGCCGTTTACTCTCTCTGTACTTGTCTACTCTGTGATTGTGCCGCAGTCGACTGTTTGATGCGCCACCGCGAGAATATGTATTTTTAACAGGGAGAAAAAATTACACCTTCTAGAAAATAGCATTGGGAAGTTGGTGAAGGAAAAAAAAATATGTACAACGAAATACGTGTTATTTGCTCGTATTTATATTTACGTGCATTCGAAGGCGAACTGACAGCTCGTCTACATCTGTTGACGCGCTGTCAAAATATTTCCCTTCGCTGCTTGGAATTGCGGAAGTGACTGACACCCCAGTTCTTAAAATACGCCTTTTAAAAAATAATATCGTAGGAAGGTACGACGGAAAGAAACGTTCTGCAGCTGTCTCTTCGAGAAGTGGAGGCACCTTTTATCCGTTTCAACAGAAATACGACATTTGCCAGTGAAGACGTTTCGAGCGTGTTTAGCCCCAGATGTTTCTTAAGGTACAGTCCGTGCACTTGAAAACACGTCTTCCACGGCATTCGTTGCTAACTATGACTTGCAGGATTCTCTGTAAGTCCTGCTGAGAAGTGATTGTCTAATAGTAGTATTATATAGGGAAGTCTGGCGCAATGTATTTTAAATGGCAGCTGTGCGACTGGGCGGCTAGCAGTTCGGCAGTCTTCGGCTCGACTCGAAGGGTGCTAGGAAGCCGTCGACTCGGGTTTGTCGAACGCACCCGAAGGTGCTCGGCTGTTACGTCCACTAATTCTTCAAGCATATGCTTGTTTCTGGTAGCCATATTGATTTTATAGGCACACAGTATGTCAAATCGTAAATCGGTATTTATTATCCGATTTTAAAAATTATTTTTAATCATAAATTATTTATTTATATTTTATATTGGGCTGTAATTATACATAGGGTATTGCGGAAACATGCAAAAATCTTATTAAATTACTACATTACCAGCCTCCTCTCTTTAAGACTGATTAATACCCGATGCCAGAATCTGCAAATTATTCACTACCTCGACTGTTTTGTAGGTATAAGTATTCTACTCAGATTTCTTTTAATGCATGTATATATGGATATACCAAGCCAATCACACTAATAGCGACCACATGCACGAGTATGTCAAAATAATGGTATGGATCAGCATCAACCAACACTTTTATAAGCTTAATTGGCGTTAATCTAATAACCAATACCGCCAGGCCATGGTCACTTTCGTGCTCTTCTTGACCATCAATCCGTCAGTCGTCCAAACATTCCATCTACATTTGGATCAAACCATTAATCTCCCAATTTTTCCATCAATCTTTTACAATCTTCGTCAATCTGCAACCAATCCTCACCAATACTCTGCATTTTTCCAACAATCTTTCGCAATCTAGCCATCAATATTTTAGTTTTTCCATCAATCTTTTACAATCTTCCCATCAATATTTCAAAAAATTATTCAATTTTTTCATTAATATTTTACAATATTTCCATCAATCCTTCGCAATCTTTCCATCTATTCATATTCAATCCATGGGTTTGTCGTCTTTACCCCATCCATACATATAAAAAAAATAAAACCATTCGCCAACTGTGTCCAAAATTTGTTCATTATGACAGATTTAAAGTTTTATATGCAGTCCACTGTTCAGGCGTGTTTTGTATGCAAAGTCTTCATTAGTATTCTGTGTGTGGATCTTTACCTTAATAGTTGAGTACTCATAGCATCATTTTAATGTTGTGAGGGGGATAAAAGGATACGACACACAAAAATAAATAAAATACCAATTACGTTAAAAATGATCCAAAACTCGGGTCGGTATTCGAACAGTGGACTGCAGTCTCCGTGTTCCGTAAGTGAATGTCTGCGACACGAAGGGTTAAGAGATGGAATGGGGGAAAAAACGTCTCGACAGGAAAAAAAAAAAAGAGGGGGGGGAATAAAAGTAGGAGAACCGTGAAAAGCTGTCAGATGTGTCAGACAGATCGCGGAAAACAGGGAGCATTCTACCTACGAATCGCACAGACGTCATCTCACACCTGTCTGCACTCGGGTCACGCCGAGCTACAGTGACGCCGAGAGGGAAGAAGAAATATTACGAAAAATCTGCGGAGGATGCAAAAATCCGTTTGCTGAGTTTTCGCCTTCTTTCCTTTCTGAATCCTTCCGCCACATATAACAAAATTAAAACTTGGAAGTCTTGAGCCCGATCTATGTGGAAATTTTTTTTGCTCCCAAGACAGAACTATCTCTTTTGTGATGTCATTGATTCTCGAGATTTTATCAAGACTTAACCACTTAACATAATATTCTAAGTATACTTCCTATGTGCACACTTGCCATCTTCATTCGGCTATTGGCCGCTTGTCTGCGCGTGGAAAGAGTCTGTTTCACGAGCAAGCCAATAGGAATTAAGTTTCTTCGAGACTGACCGTCCGTAATTCGCAGGCAGACAAATAAAACGCGTAACAATCGAAATGATCCAATCACTAAAGTGGCTCTGAACTAAAGTGTTTTGGAACACAACTCGTCCCGAAATCTTTTCGCGTAGAACAGGTGCACCCTAATGATATGTTATATTTTAACATTGCAAACCCCAACCGTTTATCCATTCATTGGCCCGTCATACTCTCTTAATTATATTCATTTCACGGCCCTCAAACCAGTTTTGAGTTTGACGTCCCTGTTCCACGTCAAGACAGTTCAATTAGCGGGCCACGTGCAGTCCACCAGAATCATCGGACTGGTCCATAGCCAAATATTTAATCACAAATGAATTTTCTAAAATATATACTTTAATACAATTATAGTCCATCCACGGTGACTTCCAACTTTTCTGAAGCCTGGCTGAAGTTCTACTTACAGAATATTCCTCTGCATAATGCAATCAAATCTTTAACCTGGGTCTAGAAAATCACACCAAAGGGACAATGCGCCGCATTTGTGCGCACTCAGTGTAATAATATTTTACATAAGAACTATTTCATACTAGACATTACTAGAGACCCCGGAAATTTCGCGGATTCATTTTTCAAATTTTTTTTTTAATTAAAAAATGTTAAGGAAAAGCGAATATACTATAACTAATATGTCAATTGTGTCATTAGCATAAAACTTATAAAAAAACACTATTTCATTTATTAAATTATTTATTATTTATTATTAAATAAACTGACTATGTATAGATAAACTATGACTTTGTAATAATTGAGTGTGGCCCATCTAGCATAGTAATTATTTGTAAGTGGCCCAGTGGGAAAAGTAATTGAATAGAAATGTATCTACGTGTTACATAGCCGATCTAACCAATAAGGGGTCAACGATCCTCTGCCAGAACAGATCCTGAAACCCACACGGAAACTTAACTTCGCCGGGAGCAGCATCGTTTTTCATACGTTATACAGCCGCTGTAGAGAAACAGTTACCAACTATAACAGGGGGCGAGGGTAATTGAAGCTGGGAAGGCGGGGTTCCTCGGGTTGGTTAGACTGGAGAAGGGTACGAGGTCGGGGGGTGAGAAAGGACCTCGACTCCCCTTCAGGAGGCCTGGCATTAATGCACTTGCGAAGGCGTCTGCGTGTTTACCCAGGGGCTTATCACGGCGACGAACCACCCCACCCCCGGCGCCAGCTTTTACAGCTTGAATAGTAGCTTGGGGAGCCTTGTCTCCTCCCAAGGCGGCTGTAAAATACACAGATACTATCTGTGCGGGAAACATGCGGCTGCACGCAGGGCGATATCAGATCTTCGTCGGCAACCTTCTTGCGCGGATCTCTCGTAGCGAAACACACGCCGCACTGCGTATGTATTTTTTGTAATCAGAAATTACGCCGGCCGGAACTATGTGTTATATATACTGGGGGAAAGTTAATCAAAATAAATTCAACTAAAGCAAAAAAAAAAAACCTGTACCCAGTGTGAATAATATCTGGCCTTAAATTTAAAAAATGTTACTTCAGGATAGCAAGGTTAATCATTTAATTACCACATTAATTAATGGTTTATGGTGTTGCAAATCGGACAATTTATGTGTGTGCTGTAATTAAGCTGGCAAAGTAGCGTTAGCATGTAGTGGGGATCGTCGATGCTCGAAGCAATTCAAGCGTCTATTATTAACGCATGCCCGCACTTTAAACTCAAAACAGACGAAACTGCTCCAAATAAGTAGGGCCAGCGACTTTTCACGTAAAAATCGGAACACACAGTAGACTTCAATACTATATACACACCCCATCTGTTGTTATACCTCCGTTGGCTGCTGATGCCGTGTCCGTCTTTGACCAAGCCACTAAGGACTAAGTAACTCCGACACTGAACCTTCGTGATTCATGCGCAAACTTTTAACACGGGCCAGAACATTGTTTAGCCAATCAAAGAAGCTGGACGACCCTACAGTGCTCTGGACTATATCTGGTCTCGAAATATTTTCGCGAAATATATCACTGACCCTAAAAATAAGCGAATTTGACTGTAGATGTTGAAACTGCTTTACTGGAATCAGTAAAATTTTACTGATAAATTTAGTTTTTGGCATTTTACTGATTAAACAGTGACTTATAATTATTCCTAGTGAACTGCAGTAAACCTTCAGTGCCTTCTACTGATTCGCCAGTAAATAACAGATCATTAACTGACGATTTAATAAAAATAATTATACTGATTGAAATCACTGATTCAGATATAGAGTGCATGACATAAAGTTGAGCATATTATCTCCTCCGAATTCATCCAAGATGGAAAATGAAGCGCGAATGTTGCTTAACTCTGCGAATGCCATGCTACACAGCGCTTGCTTAAAAAAAGAAACCCTACAACAAAATGAGGTACTGCACAGAAACAAAAGGTGGAGACAGACGTCTGTTGTGTGAAAGACGGGTGATAAAAATAAAGCGTGGTTTGTTATGAGAGATATCTGTCTGTACAACCTTGTATTTCCCGACCTCCGATTTTTTTTCCCCGCTCTAGAAATATTTGCAAGCGGGGCTGCGTGCGCGTTTCTTCTCGCTCGTCCTGGCGCTGTACATCAAGCGTTATCAAGTTTGACCATGCGTCCTGCGTCATCGCCGAAATGAGCTACTATTGAAAATAAACGCGGGGGAGGTAGGTGGTAGAAGCCTCCCGCGTTTTGGCGGATCTATAGTAACGCCTGAGGGGCGTATCCGAGTTCGTGAGGGAAGTAGGTCTTAATAAAAATAAAAGGACTAAATCTGATTTCTAATATATTCGCACAGCAGTTATTTACAGCATTAAATTATCTGTCTCCATTGTTACTCTTTTTATTTAACTGTGATAGCAAAATTTTATGTCTATTTCAACATTAATTACCGCTCTTCTCAATTTTCCCTGTTTGGTTACAGTGAATTGACTCGTGCTCATTATTAACAAGTGTTTAGTCTATCAGTTGCCACCATTTGTAATGTCCTCCACTTGCGCATCTAGTCCAATAGTCCAGCCTGCCAGCCGCACTCTTCACTGCTTGATACTCGCAGTCGCACACATTTACCTTCCGCTGGACACTTCTCTCGTCACTCGTCGTCTATCGCTTGGAACTCAGCTACTCATTCAATCATCAAGTCCTCGTCTCGGAGGCCTGTCACACTTTTATAGCGTTCGCCCTGGCCATCTGGAAGGTTCAATGCACCCCGAGTCGCGCTGAGAGAACGAGGTCAGTAATCCAGAGCATTCTTCAGATAAACGTAGAAATCAACACAACCAGGGTCAGCAGCGCGCGCCGCATAAAAGGATTATCGTGTCGGCTCGCTTTCTGTAACAGATACACTGCCACCGGCCTATCGCTCGCCTGTTAATTCAAAACAATCCTTTGACTTGTTGCCGCCGCTATCATATAACTGCGCTCCTTCACTTCCACTCGCTCACACGAGATGCGAAGCAGCGAGCACATGACAATATTACACTTTCGTTCATACAACGCTTCTGTACGTAAAAAGTGATACCTTGTCTATTCTCTGTAAAGCCGGAAAGAGGAAAACTGTTCCAGATACTTCAAATGTTTGTGCTAAAAGTCATTACCTACTGCTTTATTGTGATCTAGACTCTAAAATCGAAATAGCTAAATTTGTTCCAAATCTGTAAGTTGACTGCAGATCTATCGAAACTGCTCCACTTACGTCAGTAAAATTCTACCGATAATTTTAGTTGCTAGTATTCACCAATTAAACAGCGGCGTCTAAAATATAATTACATACCACTAATTCACCCGGAAGTAACAGCTCAACTGAATATTTAGCCAACTAATTTCACTGATTAAAATCACTGATTCACATTTACTGATTGTTCCAGTGACTGAAAATCACTCCACTTTTTTTTTTAAAAGCGAAATCACCCAAAAGTGCTGGTAAAAAATCTATCTAAATACTTTCGTAACATTCTGGACGTTGTTTCCTCAGTAACAGTTCTTCCATTAAACCCGTTAACTTCCTGTGTCCATGATCAAGGCCATGTTGCACATTAAGGATATTTATGGTTGGTTCTGTACACAACAAGGAATTAGTGGCTGGTCCTCCGAGCATCTTCCTTGTCAGAAATCTTATTTGCTAAACTTTCTGCGCGTGTCATTTGTGTATGGTTAATACCGACTTCAACGAACACGAAGTACGTTGTTCACTAGTTGCGAAAAGCGCGCCCGACACAAGCAGGCAGCGAACGTAAAAACATATTGAACAACTGCCACGCTTGAGATTGTGAGTTATTTCGGGACCTTATTCATGCGTCGGTCAGTTGAAACTATAAAACTATGGGGAAAGTTAATATTTTACAAATTTTAAAACTTATATGCAGTAAAACAAGTGAAAGAAAAATAAATCATCCCAATATTCAGAAATGTTTAGCGAGTACTTTTAATTAAACGTTAAGACATGGAACTACTTTCCCTCCATCGCGTCGTTGCCAACTTAAATCGGTGCATTAGAGTGAGTGAGTGAGTGAGTGAAGAGATTTGGGCGGCTCTTAACAGCGAGGTCTTGAGAGCCGACGAGGATGAAGTGAGGTGAGTGTGGAGCGGCGCCGGAATGAAAGGGCGGGGGAAACGGGAGATCTCCGAGAAAAACCCGCCGAACAGCGGCATCGTCCGGCACGATTCCCACATGCGAAAATCCTGGAGTGACCCGACCGGGGATTGAACCCGGTTCGCCTTGGTGGGAGGCTAGCAGGCTAACCGCTCAGCCACCGCGGCCCCTCACATGACGGTTGGTGTGCCTGTATGTACGTGTGGGCAGTGAAGATTTTCAAAGCATGATTTGAAAAGTGCTCACTTTACCGTGAGCTAGGTTGTATTTCAAAACAATCTAGCTTAGATCCACATCTGCGATTGGAGGTGCCTGCCCGCGAATTACAGAGTAACCAACTTCCGATTGTTCCAGTCAAATATACCACAATGTCTTCTCGCAAAGACACGTGGCCAATAACTAGACGAAAACTACAGGTTTGTTTGTACATAGTATATTAAAGTATAGCCAACGTGCAACTTTATTTTTGTGGAACTGTGGTGTTTCTATACTCCATTCAGGGTTACTTCCTACTTTTCTAAAGTCCTGCCAAAGTTCTACTTCCAGGATATTCCTCCGCCTCATGCAAACAAAGCTTATAAAAATTACACCAGGGATATAACGCACCGCATTCGTGCGCACTCAGTGCAACAATATTTCACATAAGAACTCTTTCTTACTAGGCATTACCAACACACAATTTCTTCCTATGTTTATTCATATTAGATCCAATTTAAATTTCGTTATTTATATATAAAATATATACAAAAGTTTAATTTAACCAAAAATCAAGGTACTTTTTATATTAACACTAGTATAAAACGCTTGTGATAGGTAACATATTTAGGAAACAACCAAACACGTAATACATAGAGACCTGAAAAATTCGCGAGTTCAATGACCTATAGGCTATACTCCATTGTCGTATGTTAAATAATGCAAATATCACTGTTCATTGGTTGCTTGTTGTATTAGCGGAAGACGGTGATTCGTCTGCATTTAATTGTGTGTTTGTTATTGGCTCAGAGTTGTCCAGGAGGTGTAAACTAACGGGTGGGCCAATAGAATAAGCAATCCAAAGGTACGAGGTTTCGAATTCTAGCTTGTCCCGAAATGAAACAGCGAATTTTTCAGGTCTCTAGTAATACAGTACATAGGGTGCTTTTTCCGAATGTCGTGAAGAAACCGTGAATAGACTATAATTATTATTAGTTTCAACTTATTTATTTTCCAGCTTGTTCACAGTTTTCCTTCGCGTCGACTGGACGCGAACGTCACAGGGGTCCCGTGCTGACGTCATCTGTGGGCTGCCAGCTTTGTTCCACCGCCGCGAGCGCAGACACAATGACTGATTAACGACCTCCCTCCCTCCCTCCCTGCAGCCGCTCCAGCCCCTCAACAAGGTTTTAGAAACTTTCTGTGTCGCCCTGCCCCTCGCTGCAATGCAGCCCCTCTCTCTGGCGCAAACACACGGGCATTTCTCAACCTCAGCACAGTCACTGTACGCGATGAAACCCGGGGTGAAGTTGCCACCGCCGCTCCACAAACTTATCGAAAGTAAGGACAGTTCTAATCAGGTTAGGAACATAACAAGTTTTCTTATGGGAGAGTTTCGCATATGGAGAATGTCCACCGCTAGGTGCGCAGTGTTCCAAAGAGGTCACTTTCAATCACAATTTTAAGCAACGTGAATAATAAAACTGAAAGATTTTACTTAGTTGCGTAGTTATTTTATAATTGTTTTATGATTATTGCAATTATTTTTTAACGTAAAAAATAGATAAAAAAAACCGGAACACATACTATACCAACGCTCACCTAGTGGCGAAAAAATTTAGTTGCCAAAATTAAAAGCATTGAGCTTCCCAACCTGAATAGAATAAACCTTATCTAAAGTAAGGTTTCTTCTACTCAGGTTAGGAATAAAACTGGATTTCTTATGAAAGAGTTTGGCGCTGCCCCTAGCTATTACAGTTATAAGCGTTGTGGGAACAATCCAAATATTCGACGTTAAGATATGGAACTACTCTTTCCCTCCATCGTTACCAACTTTACTGGGCGCGTGTCACTCAATACACCCGTTAAAATGCATATGCAGGTAGGAGCAGTAACTTCTTAATCAGATTGATTTCAAAAGAGCTCACTTCATCGCGAACAGCCTTTACACAATGAAACGGCTCAAGGTCACATACATCCAGTCTCAAGAAAGCATCGCGACATGGCGCGGCGGTGGCAAATACCGTAAACAAGCTCCCTGTGTTTTCTGTTCCCTCAGAACAACAATCTGATCAGAGAAGATACAGCATTGTCGCTGCAGTTTAAAACACTGTTTTACGGAAGAATAAATATTGTTTGACATATGACTACTAAAAGCGAATTTTCGCTGACTTTTCCACGACCATATCGACGTTTTAATAACCAAATTAATGAATGGGCGACAAAATATCGACTTTCATTTCTGTACTGAAAAAAGATCTTCATTGAAATATTCTACAAAATTTTAAAAATTACAATAGACGCAAAACCAACAGTAAACTTGCAGCAGGTAGTCGGCAAGTACAGCGAACTATGTAATGTATAACAAAACTGCCAAATTAAATCTCCAAATATCCCGGTTTTCTACTCATCAGTCTTTAAATATAAATCACTGGTTACGTAGCTAACACTTCAACTTAAACATGCAGTTATGATATTTTAATATGCGACTGCGAGAATTTAGCATCCCTGCAAATGTGCTTGAAAATAGGGGTGCACTAAAAATATTATTTTATTGAGTTTAAAATAACTAATATGAATTTTAAATTTATGCTAGCAGCATTATTTTGAGCTTATTTGGGTTAAAATATACTTGCAAATATTACATCCTCTATTTCCATACAATTGAAATTGTACTAAAGTTAGTACTGTGAGAGATAGTAGCATTTATTAATTAAGAAAATTTAACTTAGCATTCGTTTATTATTATTTGCTCCACATATTACCAAATAAAACCTTAAATGCCGATTACATGCCGAACAAGAGATTTCAGAGTGTAGTGTGTATATAAATCTTTCAAAATATGTATTATTTGTCATCCGCGCAGATAGGCGGACTTTATTCCTGTATTTAAATTTAAAAAATTGTTGTTTTCCACAAGTAAATATAAATAGCGGAGTAGAATTTAGGTTTCACTGGGAAAAATATTTTTTACGCGTTCTTTAATTCTTATAATCCCGCATGCTACGAAAACGCAAATAACATGCCATGATACATTTTTATTAAAACGCGTCTTTTATTAAAATAAAAACGAGACTTGCTCGCTACCTACTGTCGTATGTGTATGAGGTAATAAAAATGTTAGAGAGTTATTTTTCAGTTCCTTTTTTGTTTGGTGTGCGCGATGTGGAAACGCCCCAAAGCGACGTCGTTTTCCGTCACAAACTCATAGGGTCGCCCCATAACCAAAAAAGAAAGAAAAAAATACGGTTTCTAAGCCGCGTATGATTACAGGGAGCCGCCACGAAGACAGAACATTCTTGTCCATATCAAAAGTGGAAATTAAATATTTTCATCTGGAGCGCTGCGCTGCAACGAGTGCGGAATTCCGACTACGGATGCAGACTCTGGATTCAATACGAACACCAGAATGATTACTATAAAACCTCAGTTACTCTTCAGTCCAGCAACGGCAATCCAATCATATTCTGGCTATTCCATTTTATAACGTTGCACGTAGAAAGATATCAAAGGATGAATATGAAAAAAAAGGCATTAATTTACATTACAAACATGTTTTAAACAACACGAAAATTTTAATTTTAACGTGCAAGGAAACCCGAGTGTTCAAAGTTATTTTATACAAATAAATAATGGCCTCAAAATAGTAGTGAATAAAATGTAGCATAATGTTAATATATTTTTTATGTGGTATGTTTTTTTTAAACGAGTACATAAATGGACGTAATTATCTTTAATTTAAGCAATAAAAATAACTTACAAATCCATTTTGTTTTACCTTGGACGTTTATTATTCAACAAAATACCAGCTCTAAAATCTTCTATAAGACGGACCAAAGTTTTAGCAAGTTTGACTAATCACTTCTCCAGACACAGCCCCGTAAATGTAAGATAAGCAGGCTTATGTATTAGCCAGTTGAATAGTTAAAATTTGAAGTTTTTTTTCTTTCAAAAATTGACACAGCTTCCGTACATTTTGATAAAGTAAAAATACTGTTCTCGCTATTACATTATATATATTTTTTTTAATTATCACTATATTGAATTGTAATTAAATAAAAAAATTAATGGAGCCGTCTTTGTTGTTTACGGACAAATAATTAGATTATAATTGCCATGGAAAAATCAACACACGAGAATTCCTACTTAAAACCAAAGAGACTATCCCAAAACAACTATAAATTTGAGACAATCAAGAATCATCTATTTACAGACATATATGAAATAATAAGCGGTTATTAACAATATTGTTATAATAGAAACAATATTAAAAAAGTATCAAAACAAAAATTAATTAAAAGTCAAATTAAGCAGCCGACAAACAATACTTCCTTGTTGGGCGAACATAAACTACAATTAACAAAATAATCAAACGTTACCCCTTTTATATTAAACGCGAGTTGCATAATGGCCAGAAAAAATACGAGTATCAAGACATGCGAAGCAAGTTTGAAAACACGACAGTGCTATTTGTTAAATTAAACTATGTTGCATCTGACATGTAACGTAAGATCCTCAATAATTCTCTGTAAATATTATTACGAGCAATCACATTTAATCTCACAATTTTTAGTTTAAAAAAATATAGAAAAATATTGTCAACATCTTCGAGAATTTTACAAAACGGAAATGTATTTGGCGGCTAGTAGGGAACTGTTGCTGTTTGGTTTGAGAAGTGAACTGGACGAAAACTTGCAGTATTACTTGAGAGTTTCTGCAATTGATATTTAGACCAAGGCGTCTCTGACTAAACTGCTATGGAAACTTCTGCCCACTGGAATACTTCAAAGGTGCTTAAGTCGTTTGATCGCTGACCACGTCGACTTAATAATCCTATAAAACTTTAAAATAATCTAAAATAACATAAATTTAAAAAAAAAAATTATTTTTTTAAATAGGGCTGTGAAAATTTTGCGAATTCATTCGAAGGTGACAGACTTCAGACACTGTTTACTTTTGCATTGTGATAACAGTTAGACACGCTAAGGGCCATTTTAAGATAATAAGGACTCTGCAAGAGAACAAGGACATAATCACGTGCTTCCTGGCAGGCACCGGCAAAGAAATTGAACTGGATATGAAAATTATATATCGGGAATTAAATTTTATTCCGAAGTTGCTGTACAGAAAAGGGAACAATCCGCTCGTGTTAAAAATGAATACAGAATAATATTTCAATTCAGATCCCTTCGGACTCGAATAGGAATCTGAACCGCCACTGTATCCGGACCCTGAGTTAAACTGGTATATGCGAAAGGCAATCCACAGGATTTAAATTCGTAAAGTAATATAATTTCGATTCACGAGAGGAGTTGGCGGTTCAGGTCGGAGATGCATGCAGCAGCGAAACTAATGCTGCAGCTCACGTCATCGTGTTTGGGCTACAGTATCGTAGAAGGCCATAAACAGTTCCTTTACCCGAGGAGTTTACGAACAGCATCTACTCCCCTTGATTATCAACGCACGGCCTGGTTGCACCGGGCCGAGAATGTGCTAAGGGAGTGCCGTCACACTTAACTTTTCGTGTGTAGGACAAGCACGAGCGCGGTAGTATTTAAATGTATTGTGTTGTAAGTACTTAGCTATTATGTTTTAAATTATTTTCGGACCAGTACGACGGACTCAAAATTCAAAGTTCCCTGTGGCGCCCTGCGAAACAAAAGAGTCGATCTAGCTGTTGCTTGCGGAAGTTAACGTACAGTAGAAAGAAGCGCTCCTGGTACGGCCTTTTAATAGGTATCGGCCACCAGAAGGGGAGGTTCAGTGAGGAAAGCGCCAGTTCCACCGGGAATTTTGATTATCAACGCAGAAGCTTATGCTTAATGATCCCTATTATTCTTATATTTTTTTCCGAGATAACATTTTGAATCCAACAACTTTGGCAAGATTTCTACAACAAATATAAATGGCAATTAATTCGATATTATATTTTTTAAACGTGGTACATGAAATTCAGCTTTTTTAAAATTTCAGTTATCCCAGAACTAGAAAAAACAGGCTATTAATTCAACGGGACACTTTTATAGAAATATTCTACTAAATAGGAAAATTATAAAGGTTGGCGAGAGCAAATCTTTAACAGAATACTCTGAATACTAAAGATTGTAAGCTGTGAAGGTGAGTGCAGCTGAACTGACGGTATAAGCATGGTCGTAGTGGAGAGGGGGCAATGAGCAGAGAGAGAGGACCTCGCAGTGTTGCCAGGTGTACATATCCGGGTGAGTCAACGTCCGGCGCTTGTTACAACACAATACCCCACATTGCGTGGCGCTTGGCGCGGCAGTTCAACTGCCACTGACCACGCGGGGAAAGAGATCAAGCAAATGCCTGTCTTAATCACGGCGAAAAACAGTCGAAACTGAATTGCCTCGATCTTGCGTTGTAAAGAAAGCGGGAAATATGTTCAAGTATTACTTATTTCTTGCATGCATGCCGACTGACGTATGTATCTTGCAGGGATGCAGGCAACCACGACGTTGATTAATCAAATTTTCAAGACGAGTTGTTAACACTCTGCGGTAGAACGTTTACTGTGATGAGAAAATGGAAGTCGCGACTGTATTTTGCCGACGATGGGGGTTTGTTGGGTATGACGATCTGTCTATCACGCACGTGTATTCTCGCAAGTAAATGAAGTCCAAGGCTAATATTCTAACCACTATAGTTTGGTTGTAAATGTATTTTTGGTTAAAACTTTCTCATCTCCCATTACATGCAGGCTGTTCGTTGACATCCGAAATAAAATCTAATCTTGTATACGTCATTAATCTTGTTTTATGTCTGATTTCCAACAGCAGCCAGCCAATGATTTTACATTTACCTTCAGAATTTATAGAGAATATGTATTATAACCAAAATTTCATTGACATTTTAGGTTTTAGTGATTAGTAAGAATCGGCTTCGTAGGGATAGAAAATTCGATAGTTCCATGCATACACATGAGAGGGCGTCATTTGCCCAATAACTGTTTCTACAACGAGAAAATAAAGTTTTCTTCAATGCATTGAATGTTACTCGTTCTTAATGTTGTTATAGGACATTCACAGTTAACTGAGCACTTTTGGAATCAACGTTTAAGACATGTCACTTCTTCTACCTGCATATATTTTAACTGGCACACTAACTGTCATGCGCCCCAAAAAGTTGGTAAAAAAAAAAGGGAAAGTAGTTCCATGTCAGGTGTTAAGTAATTTTAGTAGTAACACATGTCTACCTTTTATTTCTTTTTTTTCAATGTATGTAGGTGTAATAATGAGAACATTTGTAAAATGTTTATTTTTCTAATAATTTTACTGTTTCTCGTGACAGGCTCATGAATAAAGTGATCAGGCTCATGACAGTATTAATGTTACATGTTGTGGAAGAATACACAATGTACATGCAATTAGATCTCAAGCAGTGCTTTCAAAAGTGCTATGTTTACCGTGAACAGCCTATACGGGTCTGTTATAGACAAAAATCTTAGTGTGTTTCAACAAATGAATCATGCTTAGAGGCAATTATTTTTCGCGAGAAAATCTAGACTACAGGATTATTTTTAATAACTAAAAGACCTAAATAATTCACATTATTATTTTAAGAAAGAAGATGCATCAAACACATGTGCGATTTTATAGATTTTTCCATTAGACTGCAGATTGACATTAACAGAATAGATTTCAATCAATAGTAAGGAACTAAGGACAGGATGGCCCAATCGCCAGGCCAAAAATATAATTGGACTGTTACTGTTTCAGAAAAAAAAAAAAAAACGAATTACATCGAGTTGAAAATTTACAACAGAGTTAAGTTTAATGTGGCAGCATAAAATAAAGTGAACTTGGCAGGTATTTATCAATATATTATGTATAATTTGGTGAGCTTCCATTTTGTTTCTGTTTGCTATGACTGTCTTATTATAATAATTTTTCCTATTTGGTAGGTTCACTCATGGCTGTCATTGCAACACGTGGCCTCCCATGAGAGGTTAGCTTAAAAATACTGTCTACAAATAACGATATCACCCAACAAGAAGTAGAGTTTTTAAGTACTCTTGGTCACGAAATACTTTAACGAAAAAATTACTGATGCTGTGCATAAAATAATTAGTGAACCGAGAATTTCACGAATTCATTTAAGAACAAGTTAAATTTGAACCACATGTACATTTGAGTTTCTACTTCTATTGGAGCACTGTTTGCTAAACGCCTCTAACGAATTCCATCCAATGACGAGCCTGCAAAGAAAAAATGAATGAGTCTCTTGCAACCTGGTTTGAGTTTAAACTGGAGCAATAGACAATAATCAACTAACTGAAGAATCTTGAGTACACTAAGGTTTATTGAATCTAGCTTGTTGCCAAATGAATCCTCGAAATTCTCGAGTATCTCACCCATAACAGACGTGACAAATACGTGAGTTTAAGCAAGTGTGTCAAATGACTTCGCGAAATTGTCTTCTTCCTTGGAATTGGGGGGGGGGGCAGCACAATGTTTTGGAGAGAGAAAGAAGGAAAGATCCACGTACCTGTCGACGGAGATGGCCATGAGCGTGAAGACGGACGCGCAGATGGACAGCACGGCGATGAACTGCGAGATCTTGCAGTAGACGAGGCCGAAGGGCCAGTCGCTGTAGAGCATGTAGGTGTAGTTGAAGGTGACGTTGAGCGAGGACACCATCGCGTCCGCGATCGACAGGTTCACCAGGAAGTAGTTGGTAACCGTGCGCATGCGCTTGTGAGCCAGCACGATCCACACGACGATCAGGTTGCCCCCTGTGGCCACGATCACCATGCTCGCGAACAACACCGTCCACACGATCTGGCGCCACAGCGGCAGGATGAACGCGCTGCCGTCGAACCCGTCTTCGGCGCGGGTGGCGTTGGCGAGGGAGGCGTTCGTCGGCCACAACGTGCCGTTCGGCGTCGTCGAGTTGTCTTCGAGGGGCGGGTCCGTGGACACCACCTCGGGCCACACCGGGGGCTCGATCAGAATCTCCATCACCACTCCGGGTCCTCCACTGGCGAGTCCCGAAAGTCCTTCCCGCGCCGCATCGCGTCCTTCGCACTCGGGACCAGCCCGGCGAACACGCTACAATCCGTGATCATTTTCTTGTGGAACTCGCCACCCCGGAAACCACTGAACTATCGTGAGAGATCCACAACAACAAGAACCCACGCAGTGGAATGGTTTGACTAGTGTCCCACACGACTTCCACACACTACAGTTTACAAAATTTCAATGTATTTAAGTCGGCAGTAGCAACCCAAGAAAGTACTGATCCAGCTTCAGCTACCCGACACCCATTTCTAACACTACATCAACACGTCCTTTATTCATCAGGTTTATCAGCGAGTCAACCAAAAAAAAAAAAGAACAATCAAGAACACAAGCGAGGACCAGAATCAATGTATGAATTAGGAACGTACGTTAGAGTACACCAGACACACATGGCACTATCTTCGTGAGTTGCAAGTTGTTCCACGTAATCACACGCATCCTCAGGAATTTCTCCTTTGACAGGACCATTCCTTGGTAGAAGCACACAGCCATTGTTGATGATGGCTTTCTGGTCTTAATTAACGCACACAGAATTTTCAGACAGACTTTAAATCCATCTGTGGGCACAGTTTCTGGGCCGGAGAACTCTTCGACGGGCTGGTCCGCACCTGGAACAATATAATCAAGGAACATCGTTTATTCTTATTTTAATTACAAAGCAAATTTACAAATGTATTTTCACATTTTTTATGAGTGATTACAGTCTCGCGTAATTATGGTTGGAAATATACTCAGCACTTTCGAAATGGCAATTTACTGCTCGACCAAGTCCAATGTGCAACCCGGGTGAGGTAGGACTCAAGCGCTAGTGTAGCTGTTTAGAGGGGATGAACAGCGACCATGGGAAACTCAATGCCGTTAGCTGTCTGCGTGAGCGCGTGTACACCTGTCGGCATGAGTTCGAGCAACTTCTACAGGCACTAGCCCACACGGAAGCATCAACACGGCAACACAGTGCCACAACTTATGGCCACTTCGACACCTGACAACCGCAGCTGAGCGCTTTATCTCGTCCTGGAGGAGGAAGTGGTAAGTAAGAGAAGAAAAAAAAAAGGGAGAAAATGACTTAAACCCTAGTGTAGTTCAGATACTTTGCGGATGCTCACTTGTCTTGGTCGAGAAATTTCTTCTTTATGCCTGATGACAAATAGTTATGCGCTAATTAATTAAAAGTGAGAGCAGGTTAGAAATTGAAATATAAACCTATTACATCAAACCATATTTGCGTAACAAAATAAAACGAAACAAATACCAATGGTCTCCAACCATCTGCACGTAATTCGCTGCTATCTTCGGCTCACGTTAACCCTTTCGGTCGCACATCAATTGCGATAAATTGTTGTAAACAAGTAATTTATAGGTATATTCTTTACTTGTGTTCGTCACATGTCTTGCAACTAGTGAACGACGTGGCGCGTACTAGATGACGTTGACGTTGACCATTCATGTCAAAGAGGTGCAGAAAATTCCAAAAATCAGATGAGCAACACAGAAGACTCTCAAAGTACCAAGTACCGATGCCTTGCTCTGTATAGTATCGTTCAATAGTACTATTCATGTGCACCGTGTTCAGGACCGTGGACACGGTTACTGGAAAAGTTAAGTTACAGTTCGAAGTGTCGTAGTCGAAAATAATTGTGAGCCGTGTTTGGATTATTGAAGATTTTTGCTTGATTTCAGCGTAACGATTTCCTGCCTAGGAGTATTTCAAAACACCCTAGCTTAGAATCACTTCCCGCTTTTGGATGGTGTTTTAACCGTTAAGCTCTGAAGTCCCTGCTCACAAATTACAGACATTTAGTAGTCACAGAGTAGGTAAATATACAGAAGCGAAACAGCCACTTATAACGCGAAATACAGCCACACACACCATCGAAATGTCGGAACGCCGTTGGCCAATCATTGAATGATGTTAACTTACTCAGACGGCAGCGCGACCAATCGGGAATCTTTCGCAGCACGCGGTAGCCAATAAGACACAAGACCCTTTCCCAGAGCTTCGTGGAGTCAGTCAGAAAAAGGATAACCCCATATCAAAGGAACCGCAACTCCATTTAGTCTTTGTACTTATCTACTCTATGGTAAAGTATTAACCCAAGTCTGATTGGTCCAGTAAAATACCGTACCTTCTTCTTCCAAAGACACGTTGTCAATAAACAGAGGAAAACTGCAGGCGTAAGCGTCTAACGAAAATATTCACGAAAATCACTTGACTCCAGTTATTACAACCACAGTGAACTGCGTGACACTTACTCAATAAAAGTTGCAGGGACAAGCAGCAAAACGGAATTGTAACCAAAGTTCAAAGATTACAGTAAAGCATAGGCAAGACATTGAGTAAATTATTTACTCTGTGGATTAGCACTGTCAGAGACGAAATAGTGTGGCGGTTCCTTTGATCTAGGCGTACCCATTCTCTGAAAGGGTTGCACTAGGATTTGGGAACGGGTATCGTGTTTAATTGGCTACTGCGTCCTGAGAAAGGTTCCCTATTAGTTGGACAGCCGATGATGATTGGCGCACAGCGTTCCGATACGTGGCTGGCTAGTGACGCCATTTTGGTGGCACGTGCGGCTGGATTTCACGGATAAAGCGGCTATCTCACCTCTGTGTTATTAACCACGTGGTCCTACTAACCATACGATACGTTGAGGGGGGCAGGGGGGGTACACGGGTGGAGTAAAATGTGTAGAGACCTGAAAAATTCGCGTTTTCATTTCGGGACAAGCTAGAATTCGAAACCTCGTACTGTTTGTATTGCTTATTCTATTGGCCCACCCGTTAGTTTACACCTCCTGGACAACTCTGAGCCAATAACCAACACACAATAAAATGCAGACCGAATCACTGTCTTCCGCTAATACAACAAGCAACCAATGAACAGTGATATTTGCATTATTTTACATACGACAATGGAGTATAGCCTACAGGTCATTGAACTCGCGAATTTTTCAGGTCTCTAAAAAAATGTGTCATTCTGGCTGCACGTACAACACGCAGGTCCACTCACAAGTGCACTGTGGATGGAAGGAGGTCGGGCCAGCACGAGGTCCGGAGCGGCTGGAAGGTGAAGGGGTGTGTGAGGACCCGTGGGGAAGAAAGGAGGGGGGTTAAGAACGGTCAAGGGCGAGCGAGGGCGGTCGCTAAGTGACTTCCGACGTCGCCAGACCACTCCAATCACTGGCGTTGGCCGGCGTCTCTCCAGCCGAGGGCACGAGGCGTGAGGGTGCAGTAATAGTGCTTGTTTGGAGCTCCCGCTGTGCCGCTACCACTCCAGCACCGCACCCGCCTTCTAACTACTCAATCCGCCTTAAAGCCCCTGTCACGCTCTCAAATGTTCCCCTTCAAGTACCTTCAACAATAAAATTTCAAAACGAAATACGACCATCAAATTTTTTCCTTTCAACAAATCGACTCAAATAATTTTGCGTGTATTAGAAAATGCCTCACACAATTTTTTTTTTTTTTGCTAAAAGAATTTAGTATGAATTTTTATTTAAATTGGTTTTTTAAAGTGAGGTAATGCTGTTCGGTTTTCGTGCGGTTTGATACAGGAAGGAATGTAACTAACGTTACGATTTAATTTCACTTATTTAATAAATTATATATTTTTTTCCTCAAGGATATCTCCTGCACAGTGAAATTTAGTACCTCTGAGTTCTTGCTATTGTTGTTAAATGATCACTTCAAATAGCGTTCATGCTCAGAGAGCTTGCACATAAATTAATAATCTTCATTGCCTTAGTTAGTTTCCAGATTTTTGTTGCGCACGATTCTGATTAGCAGGGCATATCAAACATAAAAAAAATTTTGGAACCCGCCCGATTTTCAAAATGTTTGAAGGTTACTAAGAGTCATCCAACTTCTTCAGATAAACATGGTGGCGATAGTGACGTTTCGGTGACGTCATGACAATCCAATTTTATTTTACCAACTTTATTTGATGCAGTTTGAAGGAAACAATTTACAGTGCGACAAGGTCTCGCATTCAAACCTTGTCTACAAAACTGTGTACATGTTGCACATGAAGGTTATATTTGGCCGGTACTGTACACTGCTAGGCTCAAAGAACTAATGATCTTCCCACTGGGTAGCTGATTCGGAAACCATGCTTCTGTCTCACGTTGCGATTGTTTTGTGTTAATGTAGCAGATCACAAAGCCTACAGCTTAGTGGTTATGATAACTTAACAGGTGTTTCGTGCAGTATGCGTCGAAAATTTTTATTTGCATCATTTGAATCCGTAAATTAACCAGTTGAGTCGCCGTGCACATCATGGTGGACACATACCCATGAATGGAAGTAAAGGCTGTTCACAATAAAATGAGCACTTAAGAAATCAACCTTAGAAAAAATTCACTGCTCCTACCTGTATATAGGCTGGTCCTGAACTACAGGTACAAACTATGAGGTGATTCCCTATGCAAAATGGGGTAGAAATCATTATACGAACAATGCCATACAGTAACTCGTAAGTGAGATAGCCACCCTTGAAAATCTATATTTCAAATAATTCTACCGGAAAATAGCGAAACCTACACGAGATCGAAGAGCCATTCTGTGAATAATGTTTTCTTCAGACAAGACCTGAAGCCTGCGAACAGTTGTGGCGTACTATCATCCCCTACATTGAGACACTAGGGGATTGGTATGCTGTTACCCTACCAACGTGGGTGTAACCCTCGGGTATTTTGTAAAGACGTCATAATCCTACGTTACTGCACGGAAAACACGTTACCTTGATGTAACACACTCAGGCAAACAGCGTTCGAGACAACGGGCAAAGTTCGTTCCTGGCAGGCAACCAAGTGCACCCTTACAAACGTTGTCTGTTTTCTCGCAAACGGTCCGTCTGAGGGTGTTACACCAAGGTAACTTTAGTTTTGCATTAACGTACTGTGCGCATGATTACGACTTCTTAAAGAAATACCGAAGGGTTAAACACACATTGGTAGGATACTAACATACCACCCCTTATTTTCTCACTGTAGGGGATGATAGTACTCCACAACTGTTCACAGATTTCAGGTGTTGGTTAAAGTAAACGTTATGCACAGACTCCCTCTCTTCCATCTTATGTAGGTTTTATTATTTTTAGTTGACGCCGTTTGGCATATTGAAATACAAGGGTGGCTACCTCCCTTGCGAGTTACATACTGTACGACGTAGTTCGTATAATGTTTTCTATCCCATCTTGCATAGAGAATAACCTCACAGCATATGTAATTGTAATTCAGAACAATTCTGTATATTTTAACGTGCACACTGAATAAAAAAAACCGATTTTGGTTGGTAGCGATGGGGAAAATGTAGTTCCATATCTTAACGTCGAATAAAAAGTGTTAGGTAACCATTTGTGATAGCTGAAATTACTTATTTAGCTTTCTGTTTTTTTTTTAATGTTCCTAAGTGTAAAAATAAGCAGATTTGTAAAATATTTACTTTCCTAATAGTTTTACAGTTTCACTTGACCTATGCACGAATAAAGTAATGAGGCCCATGCCAATGTTAATTTTACATAATGTGAAAGAATACACAATGCACATACAAGTAGATCTTAAGCAGGGCTTTCAAAAGTGCTCGCTCTACCGCGAACAACATTTACTGACCGGCACCAGTTCCCAGCACTTTGAGGGTCTCCCTTGTGGCAAATCTGATGGGTGGAATTTACTACACCTCACGGGTATGACAAAGTCGTCGAGCACGCACCACGTTGTTCATTGGCTGCGAGGAATATGCTGAGCACAATGTGGCCGATACACCGAGATGTCTGTTGTCCCCTGGGTCCGCCTGGCAGCACCTAGAGAACACCCGCTCTCCCGACGCATCAGCATCACTCTTCTCCTTCATCGCTCCTAAGGTAAAGGAGAACAGGAACTTGGAGTTTGGACTGCGAGCAACCATTTAGATCCTGAATAACTTTTTGTGGATATAATATACATATTTTTTATTTCTTGTGGGATGGGAATAACCTCCCCTAATAATTTTTTTTGTCGGTAACCCACTTCCCAAAATTAGATACAAAAAGTAAAGGAAAACATACAAATTAATTACGTGTGCTATCAAATACGATATGCGCGTCCCACACAATATTTATACATTGAATAACTACAATTATTCTCTGCATCAAAATTTACAAATTTCCACAAATGCAAAAATTATATAAAAATTATAAAAGAGATAACAAAAATGACGTTGAAATATATACACCCAGGATTATTAAAATATTATCACAGCAAAATCCCTCAACGTTAAGTGTCTTATAATACTGGAAAATAATTAACTAAAATTTTACAATCATGACATCTTGTCCTTTGCAAAGCTACCCCAACGCCTGGTCTTCCCAGTGCCTGAGACCCCTGTTTATACGGAAAATTACTTCCGTGCATTATTTTCTGGTATGTTCTCGAAATTCAACAACGGATATTTCGTCGTCATGACAAACGTAGCCACTCAGGAACATAGTGTTTATTTGAAACTCGCGTGGCGCCAGGAAACTACGTGTTCTCTGGTTGCGAGGTCAGATGGTTTGTGGAGAGGGGAGAGGGGAGAGGATACCGCTGACTGCGCCCCGCTCGGGGGCGCAGTGGGCGGAAGCGTGCTCCCGTGCATCCGGCGCTCCGTCCAACATGCGAGTCGCATTGTCCTTCACCGAGCAGGCAGCGATGCAGCGTCATGTTTCACGTGACACCACCGCAACAAATACAGCGCATACCAAACAATTACGTGGCCGCAACACTTCAACTCGTTCGGTGACACATTAGTTTCGGAGTTGAAGTGGGCTGAAAAGGGGTATAGGTGTTGCAGAGTCAGAGTTTTGTACAGGTTAAGGGTATTTTATGTTCCCGTAACATGGAAAATATTGATATCACTTTTCAAAGTCAGCGGGATTAGCCAGGTTCTTCAAGGGATGGAGAAACCGATTAAATAAAAGAGTTAATAATAATTTCCTAATTCATTCACAAACACTACAAAGAAAATACTCTCGGCTTAATAGCTCACAGTAAATGGCTGTCACCTGCTATTTACAATAATGATATTTACATAATCGCCAATCACCTCACAGAAATTAATGCTATCAAGTAACTAGAATCAGTCTCAATAAACAGTGTGTCGAAACCCATTTCATTATTTTATTAATTATATTTCCATATCTGACAGTTCCAATATCACACGTTCATACAGAAACACCTTAAATCAGTCCACATTTCATCGCGCTCCTAGCGCCCCCATGCACAGTAGTTGTCTAGCCTTCAGGTATCACGCCCTATCATACGTTCACACTACACACACTCTCTCGTCTGCCATCTCGCACCCTCCACCGTCGCCCGTACTCTCCACTGTTTTCCCTCACTTCACCAGATTGTTTCCTAAATACCAAATTTCAGCCAGATGGCTACTACCAGAACTCCAATTCACTGGCTACATGTGTATTAATAGTGTATTCGTCCTTAGCTCAGATACTTCTTTACGGGCTAGGTTGCACCGAGGAAGGACACTACAAAAAAGTGCATCCAATATCCCTCCGCCGACGACTTTTCCCGAAGGATGTGTTTGGGGAGGAGGGGGGGACGGTGACGCCAGTCCAGGAACCGGCCAATCATCCCACCCGCCAGGTATCGTAAGGCCGGCGAAGCAGTCGTGACTCCTCCCTCCCCGCTCCCCACCAGCCACGTGACGGCCGCACGCACTCCGTACCTGGCATGGGGTCTGCGCGTAACAATATGATAACTTAGCAAAGGGACCTTATCATTTCAGGAAAGAACGCTCATTATATTTTTCAATAGTAAACATGAATATTTTAACTTAAAATCTCAACTTAGTAATTTTTTTTTTTAGACCTCTATTAATTAACTAACTTTTGTTTTGTCTAACGTGTTTGTTGAAGCCACAGAATTTGCATGTTGCAATTTCTTTGAAATCCGACTTTTGGTTCACTTGCAGTTAAGATTTTTTTTAACGCAATCTTGTTTTTAATTTTTACTTTAGAAGTTTTAATTTAAGTACGGAAGAGCAGCACATCTTACCAGGAAACTACTCTTCACGGCATTGCAATAACATGGGCAGTTATTATGAACCGCATCCGAAAGTATTTATTTTGCTCAATTTGGAGAATTGTATGAAAGAGTGAAACGGTGAATAAGTGAGTGGAAATATTTCGACGGCTCTGAACATCGAGGTCTTGAGAGCCAACTGTATGAAAGAGAGCTATATATATATTCTTTCCCGGCATTGTAATAATGGCCTTATTCAGAATATTGTTTCATATAACAACAAAAATTTTTGTTACGTGCTAAAAACGTATGAATTAATTTTAGACTCTTTAAAGTGGTGTAGCAGTCAGACCATTCGCTTCCCATAAAGACTAGCGGGTTTTGATTCCCACCGGGGTTACCCAGATATTCACTAAATAAATACTTTGTGGCTGCTACAAAATATTTCGTGCTCGCCACATAATAATTTGGCTGTGTGTATACCAACAAAACATTTTGTAGCAGCCCCAAAGTTTTTTTTTTTTCAGTGTTCGCATGTGTCAAACGTTACGGAAGTTGCCGTACGCCGATGGGTTTTCTCGAGACGCTCCCGTTTCCCTTGCCCTTGCACTCCACCGATACTCCATCTTCGCCTCATTTCACGAACACCGGTTCTCAAGACTAAAGAAAGTCTATCAAATTAACTCACCAGTCGGGTATCTGGAGCAAGACTTTCGTGTTCAAATATTTTAGAAATTTCGTTCAATTTATAATAAATTATCCTTAGAAATTTTACCGAGTAAAATTCTGACCGACTGATAGGTCACAGTGTAATATTAAGGAACCTGAAAGTTTATTCCCGTTAAAACTCCCGCCGGTATGTAAATATGTCTCATTTAAATAGTCCAGTGACAATTCTGCTATTCTTGTGTCACAGAGTATGTTATGCTGAAGTTCGATCGCATTGCTATTCCTTTAACGCGGGCGTACTCAAGCACTTATTGGCTGCGCGAGTCTCTGGGAACAGGTGTTGTGTGACTGGCTACTGCGTGTTGTGGAAGGTTCCCTATTGGCTGGGCTGCCTGCTGGCGAGTAGGTTACCAGGTGCTGATTGGCGAACGGCGTGTGGGGCTGGAGTTGGCGGAACAAACTGCTATTCCACTTCTGTGTTATTAAGTACTCTGTGATCGAGACATGCATCGCCCTGTCGTTAGTGATGCAACTGCTGTCGGGTTATGAGAAATACGTTTGGATGAAAAAATATCAACGTTATACTTTTGTCTCTAGTTTCTTAACGTCCGGGGAATCGTGCCGGACGAGACCGCTGATCGGAGGGTTTTCTCAGGGACCTCCCGTTTCCACGGTCCCCGCATTCTAGCGCTGCTCCATACTCACCTCGCTTCTCTCTTATCGGCTCTCAAGACCTCGATGTTAAGAGCCACCTGAACTTCCTCACTACACTCCACTTAACGCCAGAGGTCATTTTATAATTTCTCCCTTGCGAGCCGGGGGTTTCAGAGCTATGCTTCAAGATACACTGATAACCAGCAAGGGAAGTCAGAGAAGAGTAAAACAACGAAGTACGCGATAAAACTAGGGAAATTATTCTCTCGGTTCCGTCGTGGGGTTTATCGGCACATCGCATACCCACATGCTCTCATTCTTTGCCCCGGGAACGAGTCTGACGTCACTGGAGCGAATACAAAGACCTCGAGAGCGACTGTTCACGTTGGCAATACTCAGCAGCCCAGATTCGCCGCCCGTCTTCATTAAATAATTAGCTACTCCTTGTTATATTCTAGGTTGGTACCACCAGCACTTCTTAGATAACGTGCATTTTCAACTCCTCCCGTAACTGCGCACTTGGCCGAACCCTCGCTGGAGTAGAGGTCGCAGTAAACGCAGGATTTAAGTCTCACTGCGAATGTGGAGGATGTGGGGGAATGTTCTCTCGCCATGATGCTAAGAAGCAAGCAATAAGGCGTAGTAATCTAACGAACGACGACAGGAAACGCAAGGATTGCAGTTGAAGAACGAGAACGTCCGGCAATAGTGCTGCTATCTTTGAATACACAGCAGAAACTCGTCCCATAATCGGCCCTTCGCATGCAATTTAATGGATTCGGAAAGGTCAGATACATTGTTTATTGTTTGTTTTATTCAAGTTTTCAATAAAGCAAATGTTGCACCGATTTTCTTCATATTAGTAATAAAAGGTGTTCTAAATTGTTTTTCGTCTTTAGTAAAAATTTTTAAAAAATCCACCGAAAAAAATTGACAAAAATTGGGGAAATAAACATATTTCATGCACCATTCCACTTACCTTTACTAAAACTGTTATACTTTCAAACTGGTTATTCTAAATGTTTCGAAACAATTTATTATACTTGATACTTTATTATGGCATTACTAACACCCGAGAACTTTGTAACGTGGGCCCTAATTACATTACTGTTTACTTTATTGCCAGTGCAACAAAGCTTTTTGCATTAGATAAATGAAATGATTTACTCTGAAGTCAAAAACCAAAACTTTTGGTATATTTTTTAAGAGGATATTCGTACGCAGTGAAGTGGTAAATTCAAAACGTAACTTATTACTAAAGAATGTATATTTAATTTTGTTATAAAATTATACTTAATTTATCTTTCAATAAACAGTGCTCTGCAACTTTAGCGCTCCCAAGAATTCATAGCAGAAACTTATGCGATAACTATTGAGTACTTTCTAAACTAATATGCAAGCTCTCAGAAATATATTAGAGTTGAACAGGGATTAATCTAAAACCCGCAATCTGAGTACGACTGTGACCACCAAGATTACAAGGCCTTGCAACCTCTCTGTGACGTCACTGCCGATAGACAATATTATCAAAAGCGACATTATTTTAAACTAAGTAACAATACGGTAAAATAAAATGGGCAGTACTCAGATAAAATTTTTTCGCGTTTTCCAGTCCATTGCCATTTGTAAGCAAGTTAAGAACGATACTCGGAAATATTACTTAACGATACATCCTCTAAATATATAAAGTAGCTGTAGGCCATTTTAAATATTTTTTGTATTTACTCTGTTGGTATTTACAAGCAAGAAAACAGAAGTTCAGAAATATAACAATTATACATTCGCTGAATGTAAAAAAAAATGCATTTCTTTATTGTTCTTTGTTTAGCAATGATTTTAAGGAATTATGTTTAACCAACGGGGAAGGTATTGTAGATATTACATCTTTGGAGCATATATATATAAAAAACTGTTTTTTGAAGTCATTTGTAGAAACTAGCTAAAGAGTAATTTCAAATACTTCCAATAAATTTGTTTAATATCACTGAAATCGGTTTCATTTAAACACAAAATACTACAAAAATCACCTTTATGAGGAGTGCGTAAAACAAAGAAGCTTCGTGAACTTTGTAAACACGAAGTTATATCGTGAAACTCGTATTTCGCACGTTCACATCGTAACTTTTAGTCTTGTGGCATTTTGAGAAGGTCTTTATTTTGGTGTGTGCTGTATACTTGCGAAGAGCATGCTTTTTGCAACACGGTTTAAGGCATATGTAGAGGAGATGGTGTATCGCGGGAAACGTTGACCGTTTGCTAGTATTAAACGTACTGTACACATGTCAGACAGTTTTATTTCCTTGTTAGCTGTCATGCATGTATGAAACTACTATCCCATTTCACACGGTCAATGAGGATTCTGATACTATAAGGTAGAACGTTCGTGATTGGTCTGCAAACAACTTAGCAGAGTCAAAACCTTGTTCATCCAATCATGAAAGAATAAACTAGTTAGGGGCAGTGATATTTCGCGAAAAGATTTCGAGACAAGATACAGTCCAAAACACTGTAGGGTCGTTCAGCTTCTTTGATTGGCTAAAAAATTTTCTGACCCGTGTTAACAGTTTGCGCACGAATCACGAAGGTTCATTGTCGGAGTTAATTAGTCCTGAGTGGCTTGGTCAAAGACGGACACGGCACCAGCAGCCAATGGAGGTGTAACAACAGCCGAGGTGTGTATATAGTATTGAAGTCTACTGTGAGCTCCGACTTTTACGCGAAAAGTCACTGGCCCTAGTTATAGTACTTATTATGGCACAAAAAATCTTCGCGATTTTCCATAATGTCTAGGCATTTGCTAAAATGTTGCAAATATTTATGCGTTAATTTTCCCGACTGCTGTTTTTGCAAGACGATTTTCATTTAATAACTATTTGAACACTGCCTTGCCAGATACAAACCTTCATTGCGACGAGTCCTGGTGTTCAGTACAGGGTCTACTTGTGAGCGAGCTGATTGGCCGATGTGCTTCCTGTCGGGAGTTACACAAACGCAACACGTACCATTCTTCTCGCGACCGACACGCCACTGACTGCACGGTGTCACGCAGCATGCATTAGTATTATTTTCTCATAAAAAGGACGCTGGGCGTAGCGGTGGTAGAGTAGCGACGAAGGGAGGGTCACCGCGCATCCTGTCGGCGTTGGGGCGAAGCAATAAAAGCCATGCGATTGTACGGCGGCAACAACAGTTCGCTATGCGACAGTATGCGGCGACGTAACCGGGTTTAAGGTAGACAGGGAGGAAGGTACAGGTGAATATTGCCGGTAAAATCAGTGTTTTGGCTTATATGGGCGTCTCAGAAAATACATGTTTCGGTGTGGAACTTTTGACTCTACTGTATTGTAGTTGAGCTCGACAGTGACATTCTCAGGAGGTGCAAAGACATCCTCAGTCCACCGCCCGCCGAGCACAAGCAGACATTTACTGCGTATGGTTAGATCTGTTAAGGGATTGACGTCTCGTTGTATAGACCAAAGCATTCCGCGTTATAATGTGATGACGTGCTAGGTGTCGCAGAAGCACACGATGGTTCCACATGTGTCACTGGATCGCCGCTTATGAGACACGCAATGGAGAAGTCTGGACCAGGAGCACACACTAATAACTCGGGCGGCTTAACTCCGTGTGGACGAGCCAAACAGCAGAATGAGCTCTGACTGGCAGCAGCCAATGAGAAAATGACACCTGCTCGAGTGAGTGGAGAGATTTGGGCGGCTCTTAACAGCGAGGCGAGTACGGAGCAGCACCGGAATGCAAGAACCGGGAAAACTGGAAATCCCCGAGAAATTCCGCCGACCAACGGCATTGTCCGGCATAATTCCCACGTGCGAAAATCCGGGAGAGACACTGCATGGAATAGAACCCGGTTCGCCTTGGTGGGAGGAGAGTAGTATGACCACTACACCACCGCGGCCCCACATCTTTTTCAGTTACTAGAGTGCCGCCTTATAAACGAGAAATGTCGGGGTCCCCACTCATTGACAGCTGGGTCTTTACGCGTTATTATTTGTCAACATGCTACACTTCACTACCATTAACCTACTTGAGCGCAATTCGTTATTACATTGGCTAATGGCTAGGGGCAGGGATATTTCGCGAAAAGATTTCGAGACAAGACACAGTCCAAAGCTCTGTAGGATCGTCCAGCTTCTTTGATTGGCTAAAAAATGTTCTGGCTCGTGTTAACCGTTTGCGCACGAATCACGAAGGTTCAGTGTCGGAGTTACTTAGTCCTGAGTGGCTTGGTCAAATACGGACACGGCACCAGTAGCCAATGGAGGCATAACAACAGCTGAGGTGTGTATATAGTATTGAAGTCTACTATGTGCTCCGATTTTTACGCGAAAAGTCAGTGGCCCTACTTATAGGCAGGGTCTGTAAAGTTTCACGAATTGAAAAGGCTATCCTTCAAACATATACATATGTACATTTATGTTACATGCTATTGGATCACATTTATTAGCCACGTCCAGGTGAAATCTGATCCAGTAACATACCTGCAAGGAAAGAAACAACAGACCCTCTTCTGCCCGGTAAAACTTGGTCAAAGGTAAAACTGCCAATGAACAGAAAGCTGAGGGTCGATAATACATAGGACTGTGGAGTCTTGCCTACAGGTAGTTTAAAACTTGGCATTCTTCCTGTCTTTACTAATAGGGGCAACGAGCTGATGGCCTACTCTATATAATCTGACCGAAACTGCTTGGAAGTGTGCAAATAGTTAAATAGTTACAGCAAAATAATAAAGATCAGCTGTTTACGAAGTAAAAATATTGCGTATTTGGAGAAGCCGGGAAATCGTGAAAATGTTTTGAGCCAACATATTTTCAATAACACTCTGGCTAACTGATATTTCATGATTAGAGACCTGAAAAATTCGCGAGTTCAATGACCTGTAGGCTATACTCCATTGTCGTATGTAAAATAATGCAAATATCACTGTTCATTGGTTGCTTGTTGTATTAGCGGAAGACGTTGATTCGGTCTGCATTTTATTGTGTATTTGTTATTGACTCAGAGTTGCCCAGGAGGTGTAAACTAACCGGGGGGGGGGCCAATATAATAAGAAATACAAACGTACGAGGTTTTGAATGCTAGCTTGTCCCGAAATGAAACAGCGAATTTTTCAGGTCTCTATTAATGATTATATGATCAAGTTTTGACACTGGTAAGTTATTTGCAGAATAATCTCAAACGTGCTGCTTTGAAGTATCAGAATCCTCATTGACCCCCAGGGGCCGCGGTGGTGTAGTGGTCAGACTACTCGCCTCCCACCTAGGCAAACCGGGTTATATTTCCGGTTGGGTCGCCCTCGGATTCTCGCATTTGAGAATCGTGCCGGACGATACCGCTGGTTTGGTGGGCTCTTTTCGAGGTTCTCCCGTTTCCCTTTCACTTCGCTTCACCCTCGTCGGCTCTCAAGACCTCTATATCAAGAGCCACCCAAAATCACTCCACTCGCTGCCCCAATGAAACGCGGCAACAGCTTCATACACGCATGGGAGCCAACACCGATGGAAACCCGCAGGACGTGTTTACAGCACGTGGCATGATAGAAAGCAGTCTAGTTTCCCTGCGACAAACAGGGCGATATAACAAACTTGCGACAGGTAAAGGTGTTTTACGACTTCCGTGGCGGCCTCGAGGTTCTTGGCACGCATCCTTTCTGGACCAAGGACGTGCGTGCTGTTTTTAGACGCGAGATAGATCAGTACAGCTTGTAACGGGCTCCTTCGTAAGCCACACGATGTACAAGCGATGGCGTTAATAACCCGTTCATTCCTACATTAATATATATTTTATAGTATTGCAAATTAGAAGTTTTTGGTTACTGCGTGCTACACTTACGATGACAAAGAACTTGCTTCGTTATCACAACCAACTATCTGTAGTCTTTGTGCCTGGTGATCAGTGACATGAACTAGTTTTAACGAAGAGTATTATCATGGTTTAGCAATCAGTAGAGACCTGAAAAATTCGCTGTTTCATTTCGGGACAAGCTAGAATTCAAAACCTCGTACGTTTTTATTGCTTATTCTATCGGCCCACCCGTTAGTTTACACCTCCTGGGCAACTCTGAGTCAATAACAAACACACAATAAAATGCAGACCGAATCACCGTCTTCCGCTAATACAACAAGCAACCAATGAACAGTGATATTTGCATTATTTTACATACGACAATGGAGTATAGCCTACAAGGTCATTGAACTCGTGAATTTCTCAGGTCTCTAGCAATCAGTTACCCACAGGGAAGATCATTGGACACTGGGCCTCGCAGAGTACAGTGCCGGCCAAATATAACCTTCCTGCGCAAAATGTCGATGGTTTTCTACAATGAGCATGAAAGGGATAAGTTCAGATAGGTAGGTATTTAAAAAAAACTGCATGTATGCCTACTACCTGGAGAAATCTTTCTCTTCTACTGTCCTTGAATATGTGTAACTGTGTGTGGTTCTGTACATGTTGGGTTGTCATGGAAACATGCCTGTCACCAGAGTGACGTGAACAGGGTAGGAACGTTTGAAAGTCCAGTGACCTCTTAGAACATGCGTACTTCGCTGTCGCCTGTTCACTACACTGGTAACAAATATTTGTTAGTGGATACAAAAAGTATTTAATTGACACTTTGCAAGGGCTAAATTTTTCTGCTGGTAAAAACTAATTACTGTGCAAAATAAAATATCGAGTAGCTAGTACTAAAACTAACTGGTGCTCATTTAAATATTTATTTATAAAAAAAAAAAAATGTTTGTTGGCTGCGACCAAGTGTATTATTTGCCACCAAAGCATTCATGTCGTCTATAGTAAAACATTTCGCTGTGTTTGCAAAACTACGTCCGTCGTACTCTGCTTGCGATATGGCTAGGGATACTCTGATATGCGAAAATATTCCATGACCAGTTACGTTTCATAACACTTTAGCTCAGATCCACTTTCTTCATTGGATTATTTACGTGTTACGTGTCTTAGGTGTCAGCTCGCGAATCTCAGACGCGCACTACCGGAGTAACCTAACTCTGATTGGCCAGCCCAGTAAGAAAACGCTTTCTCACAAAAACACGCGACCAATAAAAAAAAAATTGGTGATATGCCCGTAGGACATTTAAACCTAACGTGCGCAGAAATTCTTTCCGCGGAATACGGGTGTCCCTATATATGACGTATTGGGGTGGTGGCCATAATATTCTGCCTGGTCATGACTTAATATTTGTCCGTGTTAGTCTTTTTGTATAAGTTAAGAATATCCCTTAGGAATTAATTCGTAAGAAATTGAGGACGGATTGCCTAACGCCTTTATTCTAATTATATAAATGTAACACACACAAATTATAAAAAAAATAAAAAATAAACTCAGGATGGCGCCGGGGATTTTGGCGATTAAAACCTCAGCGAAAATTATTTCATCCGTAATTTCAAAGGTCCCGCCCAGCAGCTAACTACTTCCGGCAACTATCTCTATCCTAAGCACAAACGTCAAATCCTACTTCCGGTAAAGCGAGAAAGAAAATTACGAGAAAATAAAATGTAATTAAAACAAAAGTGAAAAACACTTAATTACTCTTGAAAAATTACAAAATTAATTTAGAAAAATAAAATTCTATACAAATTCACTATTTATTACATATAGGTTAAAATACACAATACCATTGGCTCATAAATATAAATAAAATAAAATGGATAAGTGGGTGGTTTACAAAATAATTATTTAGTGACTTTAAAAATTACTGAAAATAAACTGCAGGGACTGAAATTAATGTTACTTTAAAATGAAAAAAAAATTAAAATTAAAATTAAATTATATATATATATATAATTACGCTCAAAACAAACATTGCAGGTTAATAAACATCAAACTAAAAAAATAACACATTTACTTTAGCGAGCCGCTATAGTAGACAGCAAGAATTTGAATCTTTGGAAAATATAGGCCGGCACTAACGCAACGTCACAAAAGAGAAAGCCCAATATTAATTTTGCAAATAATTTAATATTTGCTATAAAAAAAAGCACAATAAATTTGATAGTATTCATAGCCTTCGTTTCACGAATGGAGTATTTAAATAGCTCAATAATATGCCCGATGAGCAAAGATACTTAACAGGTGCGGTAAAGCAGTAGACAGCGTGAAATGACAAAAGTTTCGACTCACGTAAAGCTCGAGTCCCGTAGCAAAACAAAAATCGCCGATGAAAGTCTTGAAGCCAGTAACTACTGCTAGGAAACACAAGCGCACGGAGAAAAAAAAACTGCGATAACGCACCGAGAAACGGAAGTTACGCCAAGAACAACTGCGAGTCGTTTATTTTCACAGCTACAAGAACACAGATTGCGTTGTTTGTTCTTCCAATCACCGTTGTAAAATATATGTACAAACTTCACTGGACGCAATTCCGTTATTAGCTGACATTCAAGTAATTTTAATTTTAAACTATCCTTAACAATACCGTAGTTATATGCCATAAGGCTCCATTGCGATAGCGAAGACAGTCTACGCAAACTTTAACTTAAAACCCTTAACGCTTTTTAGCTATACCTAGGGGCAGTGATATTTCACGAAAAGATTTCGAGACAAGATACAGTCCGAAGCACTGTAGGGTCGTACAGCTTCTTTGATTGGTTAAAAAATGTTCTTGCCCGTGTTAACCGTTTGCGCACGAATCACGAAGGTTCATTGTCGGAGTTACTTAGTCCTGAGTGGCTTGGTCGAAGACGGACACGGCACCAGCAGCCAATGGAGGTATAACAACATCTGAGGTGTGTGTGTATAGTATTGAAGTCTACTGTGTGCTCCGATTTTTCAGCGAAAAGTCACTGGCCCTAGCTATACACATTATAAAACTCAACGTCTCTCTGTCAGTCAGTATGTTAGTGCGCTTATCACTCCAGAACCACTTATCCGATTTACGTGTATTTTTTTTTTAAATTCATAGCTATTTTCTCTGGCCAGATTTTAGTATATATTTGTTTACGTAAAGTAACGTAAGGAATACGCATCGACGATAATAGTGAATCAAGTCGGAGAAAAGTTTGCCGCCAGCGCGCTCTCTTGCAATACGCTGTTTAAACTGTTAAAGATGGGACAATACCATGTAGTAAAGAATTGTGTAGAATAAAACGACATAAACAAAACTCCGCGGTAACATATACCTATCTATAACAGAAGGAATACTAATAAGCGCTTTTACCATTTAATTTCTCAATAAATAAATACGTAAAATTCAAGCTGTTGTTTCCCCATTAAAAACTTAATATTTATCAAAGAAAAAATGTCAATATAACTATTTAACGAAGATAATAAATGTTCTATACAGCATACAATTCCCACCTATACTTTAAGAGATATCAAAAGTTTTGTGAAAAAGTAATTTTTCGCGAGTCGGTTGATCGTACGCGGACGTGAAGAACCATGGCGGCGGTGGGTGGCGGCGGTGGGTGGCAGCGGTGACAGAAGGGG
>NQII01001826.1:226818-254077 GCA_002778355.1 Clitarchus hookeri
AACTTTATTAAAAAAAACCTGAACAATAATTTTGTAGTCCACGTGAGCGGAGCCGTGGGCACAGCTAGTGGAATCTAAACCAGGACCAATCGCATCCATCTAACTATGCTGTAAAAGTCAGTACTGTGTGTAAGCCATATATTTATGGATTAATGGGCGCACGTGTTAGTTCCTTTTTTTATCCCGTTAAGTTATTTGCGCGGATATTGCTGCGTTTCACGAACCGTGCTGTTCATTAATAAAATTGCGATACCTGAAAATTACAAATTTCATCTCGACCACGTCGGTTGACCGGCGTTCGTTAAAACTGGATTATGCGGTTTTTTCGGGATAGAAACGGAGAATTTCTCACACTTGCACTGCATTGCATTTTGGCTACTCTATTACAAGAGATTACACGAGATTATACTGGGCAGCGATCCACTAATTGTAAATGTTTTGAAGAAAAAAAAGGCGGTGGTCCTGTCAATTGGCTGCCCACGCTTGCAATGCAGACGGGTGCAAACCTTATTTTAATATGCAGTAACCCCCCACACTACTTTCCTTTTACCAACATAACAAAAAAAGGCGAATGTGCAATTGCCAGGGAACCTGTGCTGATAAACCATTATTTCGGAGCAAAATATGACAAATTTACAAGTATTTTGCAGCAATAATAAACAAAAGAATTCATTAGTAGTAGGATTATCTGCGTTCTGGGACAACGGGATCCGGGATCGAAGCCGGAGCTGGCCACCGCCATCTTGGAATTCCTTTTTTACCTAAAAAAATTCTATTTCCCCCCCTCAAAATCGACAAAATTTCTTTCAAAATGTCCCTTTTTTCCCCTTAAAAACACCGTTCCCCCAGCTGCAAAAACGATCCCCCGAAAGGCAATTTTCGATCCATCTGATATATTTGGGGGTTTCGTTTTCGAGGACAGAGAAGCTGCGGCCATATTGGTTTTATAGGCATAGGGTATGCGTAGGGCCAGTGACTTTTCGCGTAAAAATCTGAGCACACAGTAGACTTCAATACTATACACACACACCTCAGCTGTTGTTATACCTCCATTGGCTACTGGTGCCTTGTCCGTCTTTGACCAAGCCACTCGGGACTAAGTAACTCCGACACTGAACCTTCGTGATTCGTGCGCAAACGGTTAACACGGGCCACAACATTTTTTAGCCAATCAAAGAAGCTGGACGACCCTACAGTGCTTTGAACTGTATCTTGTCTCGAAATCTTTCCGCGAAATATCACTGCCCCTAGGTATGCAGAATCGATACAAGAGGTCCAGGGTCAGGAGTGGGACCTAACAATCAGCCATCTTGGTGTTGTCAGCCATTTTGTCTGCCATTTGTTACAGCGAACTATTTTTTCAGGGCGAATTTCAACAGAACATTTTTATCGTGAACGGCGTGCAGTAAGCAGGGCTTTCCCTCTGCCGTGAGCAGCGAGCTGCAGATTGGACTCGCCAGGTCACAAGCGCGCGGAACGGTAGAGCTGGCATGACGCTCTACCATCGCTAGATAGCGCGGCACTTTGACGAGAACCAATAAGAAGAGGCTCGGCGCGTTCTCCGTTCTCCCTGCGATGACCTGGATGATAAAAGGAAAAGGGAATAGAAAACAAGAGAGAATCGCAGCGCTCGTAACGTTGCATGTGTCAGACGGGAAAATCAACTCGTGGAGATGCAAAAAAAAAAAAAAAAAGTAGAAGAATAAATTACATAGCTAAAAATAATTTTCACTGAAACACGAACGTTACCGGATATTAGATTTTCCAGACAAAAAATTTTAAAGTGCTGATTTTAGACAACGGATATTGGGCGAAAATCCTCTCCACCAACATATTTCCAAACTATTTTTACGATCGGATTGCATGCTTTAGACGTGGTTTAATCTATCTGCAGGTGAATTAGACACTTTTACTACTGGAGCGGAAGAATTTTCACCGGCCCAGTCGAACAGAAAACTATGTTCACATTCCCGAGACTGCTAGTGACAAATTGAGAGTCTCAAACTAGTGTAACTTACGAGCTGTCAGTTTTTCCGCGATAAACTGTTTTATCTGGCCATTTGAGCGAAGCACCCTCCTTTATCGATACATGCCTACTGATATGAATGTACGTATTTTCGTCTTCAGTTAACGACGTATCTGAATGGCAAAATAGCGTGATTTTCAGCGTGAAAATATATCAAGGCAGAAACATGTTAAATATATTTAATTCGTTTCTCGAAACTGAATGCGCTGAAGTGTTTGAACCCAACATGTAAAAATATATTAACTTCCGTATTTTTTTAAAAATGAAAATCAATTGTGTACTTATAACATTTTCTTGCCACACGCACTGTTGACTCATTTACAAATAAAAAAAAAACAGTATGATTATTTTTACGCAAGGAGAAGATATTTAACGAAAATAGGACAGTGCAAACAAATAACAGATGCAGAACAAGAAAAGATCTAGGAAATAAAGTAACAAGAATCAATTAGAAAAAAAACTTATGTACGCGCGTTAGAAGTTATACTTCTTTGGCGTAACCGCGGTTACGTTGACAATGTCTTCGTAGTTGGGTCATATACCCCTACCACGTTCGCTGTCGAATTTCGTTACACTGTGCGCGCGCAACTTCCGTTTCACACGAAACTTTTACCCTCAACGCGCCAAAATAAGTATAACTTAAAAAAAAAAAAAAAGGAAAACAACAACTTCAAAATCACCACCGCTGTAAATTTTTTTTCTCGCGAAAAGCGTTCGCAAATAGCTGAATTTGAAGGGGGGGAAAAAGGAAAAAACTTTAGCGCAGAAGCATTTTTTCCTGACTCGGCTATTTTAATTGTCATGTGTCATATGTGCCTGGCACGTTAGTTACAAACGTCCTGAATAAGAGTAGCGAAGGCCTAATTAAGATTCGTTAAGTGTAGTAAGAAAATATCTTCTCACAAAGATATTTCGTAAATAACCAAATTAAAGAATGTAAAATACTGACGTTCTTATTGCACGCAATTTTTTTTTTCAATTAGTGATAAACTAGAAAGCATCAAACCCTGGTAACAAAAATTCTATACGGCATCGAATCAGAGAAGGAACATGTTACAGCGTTCCAAAGATTTTCTCTGTTTATTGCTTTGTGTATAACTGTGGACAGGTCACTTCGCTCCGTGTCATTATAGAAGACACATCTAAGCACAGTGCAACAACAGCATAAGTGCATGAGTGCATCAGACACAACTCAACGGAGTGCAACATATATATAGGCTATTCAGGGTAAAGTGAGCACTTTTTGAAGCCCTCTCGTTTGAAACCATAGTCAATCAATTATCTTATTGTAGTCTTAGATATTAACTTTCAAGTCCAGTGAAATGTATAAACTGTGTTTATAACTTAAATATGAGTATTTATTTTAAAAAGTGGCAGAAGCATAAAAAAATGGCTCATAGGTAGGAGCAGTAATATTTCGCGAAAAGATTTCGGGACAAGATACAGTCCAAAGCTTCTTTGATTGGCTAAAAAATGTTCTGGCCCGTGTTAACCGTTTGCTCACGAATCACAAAGGTTCAGTGTCGGAGTTACTTAGTCCTGAGTGGCTTGGTCAAAGACGGACACGGCACCAGCAGCCAATGGAGGTATAACAACAGCTGAGGTGTGCATATAGTATTGAAGTCTACTGCGTGCTCCGATTGTTACGCGAAAAGTCGCTGGCCCTACTCATAGGTGAAAAGTAACAAGAAGTTCTCACTTTACCGTAAACAGCCTATAGTGATTTTTCGCGAAAAAAATATGAGTACAAAGTAGACTTCAAAACTACAAGTATCCAGGGGCCGGGGTGGCTGAGCGGTTAGCCTGCTCGCCTCCCACCAAGGCGAACCGGGTTCAATCCCCGGCCGGGCCACTTCCGGATTGTCGCATGTGGGAATCGTGCCGGACGATGCCACTGGTCAGGGGTTTCTAGGGGATCTCCCGTTTTCGCCGCCCTTTAATTCCAGTGCTGCTCCATACTCACCTCAATCACCCTCATCGGCTCCCAAGACCTCGCTGTTAACACTTCTAAGTCTATGCCCGAATATAGCTCGAGCAAAGAAAATATGGAATCATCTGTATCTCTGAAGACAAAACTAGCCCAGATACAGTTTCCTTTTCTTCCTAATTATCATCAATATTTAATAAGACCACTTCATATCATCAGCAGACATTGTCGTGAACACAATACTGCATTTTTTTATAGTCATGCAAATGAACGCGCTTGACTGTACATCATGTTAAGTATGAAAGTGCATTTGATTGGAGCTCGCTGCTCCTCATCGGCAGACAGCCAGCCAGTGTAGTTTGGGCCAATAGGGCAGCAGCACGTGGAAAAAGAGAAACCTCAAGAACTAGTGCTACTGTAGTTCTGGTTATAAGCTACTCGCTTCTAACTTTTCTTGAATTTCTGGAAATGTGTCCAGATCCCAAAGTGTTAAAAGCAGCCCAAATATCTTAATTCACTCACTCACTCACTATCAGCATCCAACAGCAGTTTGTACATTGCCATTGGTTTCTGTCTACTTGAGAAGGCGTTTTCATATTTTACCGGGCCACTCAGAATTCGGCCACGTCGACACGACTCCTAAGTGATTCGTGTACAGACAGTTAACTAGTGTGAAAAAGTAATTCTACCAACCAAGATAGGTAAACTACCCTACAGTGTTTTGAAGTATAAATTGTCTTGAAATCTTTCCGTGAAATTTCAATTCCCCTAACCATATACCATGCCACGAAGACACTACATAATGGGAAAATACTGGCCAAGGGAGATATTCAAGAATATTGGTGGGCCAAGTACTGATGTAGCTAAACAAAATTGTAGGTTTTATAAAGAAATACTCCGTATCACTTGAATAAAACTATTTATTAGTTTAAAGAAAGAACAATATAATTTCAACAAGGCACATAGCGCCATGACACTCCAACGGTAGCTTGATAGCTAATCATTTGTTTACAGTGTTGCCATCTTAAAAATATAACAAACTTTTAATATTGCATTGTATATTATATTACAACAAAAATAATACGTTTGTTAAGCAAGTTACGAGTGGCAAGTTACGAGTGACAAGTGGCCTGGATAACACTTCCAAGACTTCCAACGTGGCACAGTGATTTTTCCCTTTCGCTTTAAAACGAATTATTTCAAAAATATACTTATTTTTGAATGTGTTTCTGAATTCCCGCATAGTAGATAGTTTCCTCGGGCAATACTTAGGTTGTGTTACGCGTTCATATGAAGACATTTTGTCAGCCAAGTACATATTGTTTCCATTTTTCGTTAAGGCCATTCAATTGACTGAAATTAATTTAATTTTTTCTAGAAAATGGCATTACTTTATTGTTGTGATATGAAAAAGTTGTCTGAATAAAAGTATGAAAAAAGAAGAAAATGACTTTTCAAAAAGTTACTAAACGAGTTATAAAATGTCCAAATTAAATATTTCCCGCCTGAATGTCGAATTGTCATATAAGTAGTATGTTTGGCTGCAGTTAGAAATAATTGTTCACTATAACAGAATGAGTTGAGAGATATGGGCGGCTCTTAACAAAGAGGTCTGGAAAGCCGAACGCTATAAGAACGCCATAAAGAATATTTCGTGGAAATTTATTGCACGGTTCACCTTATTTCCATTTTATCTTTTGAAATAAAATTTTAAGTTATAAAAGTTTAAATTTTAACAATTAACCCAGGGGAATAAAGAGTAGAATTAAATTAATTATTATTTGCCATTATTGTTTCTTTAATAAGCATAGCTTAAAACCAAGTTCGTGTTCAAACGACTTTTTAATACTTAAATGAGTTAAGAATTTAAGATGAAATTCTCGTATTTACGTTTAAAAACCTGATAAACATTATTTTTAAAATAATTTGATATATTTATTGGTACCATCGATATCGTGTTATGAAACAAAAAATATACTCAAAACCAGAAGAAAAACTGGTTTGTCTCTCGTACAACCGTAATACTCGTAATTACCTTACGCTGTTTTTTGTAAAGGAGACATCAATTTTGTAAAATGTTCTCTAATAATGAGCTATTCAGTACATGAAATGAGCCTTGACTATCCAAAGTTTCTCCTCTACGAATAACGCCTGAACTAAAGGGGAGGAAAAGATAAAATGTATCGGAATCTCCCCTTAACGAGATTTCGCTCTCTATTTAAGATGAATGCCCAATGGGATCTTTTTTTCCCCCATTTCCCAGAAAATTGGATTTCTTCGGCGATTTCGTCTCTCCAACCAACATTACCTTTGATATTCACAAATCAGTTATTTCTTTCCCCCCAACTTTCCTTTCTTCTACGGGGACTCCATGAATCCTAGTGCTCTCTCAGAATGGAAGTCAATTACGGCAGGATTATAGTGACATGTTGCGGTTAGTCACCTCCAAAGGCTCTGATGTGATTCCTGCCTCATGTCAGCGCATAAAACCAAGAACACTCACGAAGTATAATTTCCTTGTCACTTTCGAAAATAACCAGTCATTCACGGATAGCTCCCTTGAAAATTATTAATTTAAATTTGCCTGGCATAGCTATAGAATGTTTTCTTGAATTTTTCCCTGAAAAATTGTTTACTGTAATAAAGTAATTTTTTTATTTTTTATTTGCTAAGAAAGTGATTTGTACTGATTTCAAATCAAGAACTCTTCTGAGTAAATATAGGACAAACCTACAAGCGAGAAATGTAGGCGTATTTTAGATTCGGGAATTATGTATGCTACAGAACTTTTACACCTGGTTACTAATATTTACTCCATACAGGCTTTTACATAATAATATGGTTCTCTACAATGACAGTAATTTTACATGTGTAATTTTGCTATATTAGCACTATTTTATAATACTCACGTCAGCCATAACTTTTCTATGTTTAAATCTCACTGTATTGCGTCTTTGTTTTCTTTTCAACCATTTGAAGTCAACATTAATTTTTTCTCTCAACTGTAGGAAAAGAAGGAATTTTCGGCCTGGCAAGTACTTATTAACACCTGATAATAACTTAAACAATGCAGCTTACGACAGGAGTATCTGATGCCCTATTGCACAAGAAAGCAGCTAATTATAAAGTTTCACTGTGGTATAGAATTACACACAGGAAAACTACGTCCATATTGGTGATCGTTCCTGACAACCCACAATATTGATTATGATTTGACGTACACTGCAGTACGCCGTAAAGAAAGGAATACGTAAGGGATAAAGAGTTAAGGGGTTATTATTCCGTATTTCTTTAAATAGTGTACAAATTTATATATTTAAATCTATCAATAAAACATTTTTTGTGTGACAGTACAGCAAAAACGTTACAAATTTAATTTCTGGTACAATTTGGACAGAACCTACAAAATTAAAAGCGGATTGTCTTAAATGTACTGCATTTAACTTATGTATTTGCTTCCGTAACTTAACGCTGCGTCAATAGAAACTAGAAAAACCATCCTCCGAATTTTTATTCTTAAATAGATTATAATGCCAGCCTTCTTCAGGCCACGTCTAGAAAGCAAGTCCTCAGTGATTGAGTAGAATTCTTAGATTTTATATATTACGTGATGTTAACGGTTAATTAATTTGTAGCTCGCAGAACTGTTTTTCCACTACACACACTAGACGTATTACTCTTAAGAAAACATACGCCTTAGATTACAAGAGGCGATTCTCTTAATCAACAGCCCGACCCAATTACGAGAATTTCCGCTCTCTTTAGTAGAGGCGAGATAACTAAAAGGGTTTTATTCTCATCTACGAAGCTTACCTAAGTCAATATTCGTTTCACAGCTACCACCTCTGCTTGAGGCCGTAATAAGCTCACAGTCTTACTTAAGGGAGGTTAGCGCCGACAGACGACGTAAGAAAGACACACACGTTAATTGGTGCGATTGTGAGCTTCCTGCCTTGTGTCCCGTGAGAAGTGCTTCCTTTCAAATCATTAGCGCTTAATGAACGCCAGCCAAGACGGCTGGATAATTAATACTTCTAATTACCACACGGCGTAACCCCACATACTCACAAGTCTTCATATCACGCGGATCTTAACTTTCAAGACTGTGCACAGAAAGTATATATATATATATATATTCTTTTTTTTTCAGTTAACGTGGGTGCTAATTATAATTCACGATAGAGCTCGCGAAGAAAATATTCTTGCCGAGAAACGAAAAGTAATTACCGGCACATGCCCTTCACAACCATGAAACGTTTTTAGGACCATGTTTGTTAAGGAGAAAACGTATGCGTGGCGAATAAAATTTTGGTTCTCTATGGAATTTGAAAATATTTAAATGATTGTCCGGTCGCCTATAACACGTAAACAAGTGTGCGATTTTATAAACGTTTGTTATAACTAAAGACATTTGTATTTGTCTGAAGGTTTCTCGTGCGGGCTATAATTCAAAATCTTTGAAGCAAAAACTCATACTTATTATGGTTGCTGACCCTGTGTCTTTGTGAGGAAACATATAAAGTTGTATATAAATTTTATTATAATGCCTTTTTTATATTTATTACAAGCTAAATAGACAGTGTTGCAAAGCCCTATTTGAGAATAGTTATACTCTTATGCTCATACGGACAGAAACAAGAAACAAATTGATTTTTCAATAATTTTACGCATGAGAGTTCGGATCTCTGCTGGATAATCATATAGCGTATCGTATCGCATCTTATTTAAGGGAAATTTTTTCTTTGTACTCAAAACATTTCCGATCTGGTTAAGAGAACACGTTTTATTTTGCTTGGTCTTCTTTACTAGGTAGATCATAAACCCTTCCATGCCCATTGTAGGCAAACGTCTACATGTTGCACAGGAAGGTTATGTTTGACCGGTGCTGTACTCTGCGAGGCTCAGTGCCCAATGATCTTCCCTGTGGGTAACTGNTAACGATCTTCTCTGTGGGTAACCGATTCCTAAACCATGCTACTGCACTACGTTATGACTGGTTCATATCACTGAGCACCGAACACGAAAGACTACATCTTATTGGTTGTGAAACGAAACAAGTTATCTGCCAGCTTGAGTACAGCACGCATCAAAACATCGCCAGTTTGCATCACCATAAATTATAAATTAATATGGGAACGGAAGACTTAACATCGGACTCTGGAGTGCCAACGAGGGTGAAGTGAGGTGAGTACGGAGCAGCACAGGAATGCAGGGCCGGGGAAAAAGGGGAGATCCTTGAGAAAACACGCCGACCATCGGCATCGTCCGGCACGATTCACACATGTGAAAATCCGGGAGGTGACCCCGCCGGAAATCAAACCTGGTTCGCCTTGGTTTTGGGGGGGGGAAGGGGGGAGGCGAGTATTCTAACCACTACTGTAAATCAGTGTTATTTGTTTTATACACATTACAGCACGATTTTACATCATAGTAACACATTCGAAACCGTGGCAGTTACACAACGTCACTTGGTGACGGATAAATGAAGTGATCAGGCGCATGGAAATGCTAATTTTACATGTGGTGGGAAGACATAAAACTTTCAGGAAAGAATATCCTAAAGCTGGTTCCACAATACAGATATGCGTTGCGATGCGATGCGTTGCGATGAGCTGTAGCCAATCAGGATGGAGCAGCAGTCTGTCGCGGTGTGTCTGCGACGATTGCGTTGCGCGATATTGTTGCGATTGTCTGCGACGGTCGACGACAGCCGTCGATGGAGAAGAACCACAAGTGTTTGTTTACATGAAAATACGAACGACTTTTTTTTTTTTTTACATTTTGAAGACTGCAAGCGCTATTACGCTCACGTATTTTTTGTATTTTTTTTTTTTTTTTAGTGTTGGTGTAGTGATGTACCAAAATAGAAGACAAGGCTTCGTGTACAAATGGGCAATGTCATAAAATCGCATATTAAAAGCATGAAAACGGTTCTCCTTTGTCTTGCATGTCTCTCGTACACGATTTATGCTAATGCCTAGTTTTCATCACACATCGCGTTCGTACGGCCTTGTTTGTTTGTCTTTTAGTCACTTAGAACAAACAGTGTCGCTGTTTTTTCGCTTGCATATTGTTACATTCGCGGAGGTACGAAAACGTAATTTTCACCGTACAAATAGATAGAAGCACCGTCGCAGACGGCGTGCGTCACCGACGGATCGTCATACAACTATGAAACACAACCCTATAGCTCATTGCAGCCCATCGCGTCGCAACCGTTAACAGCATGTTCACGTGTTAGTTACTACGAGAAGAGTTACTTAACGGGATACAAAGTGCATAATAGTTTACAGTAATTAAATGTTTATAGCAATTTAAGTCTCATTCATAGCAGGTTTTTTCTTCTGTATGCATTGCCATATACTCTTAGCACCTCGGCATTAAGAGACTTGCTAAGAGGTTATAGTCGCCGAAAAAAAGAAGTACTCGTTTTATAATCCTCTTAGATTCCTTACGTTCTTCTCTCTATCTCCTTTTATGTGAGGTTCCTTTACGCTTTGCGCTAGAGAAAAAACTTACAGACATCCAAGATAAACTACAAGTTAGTCGACTGGATTCGCAAATGTAAAAATACAAATTCTCTGTGTCTCTGTATGCCAACTTATCACCGCAGACAAAAGATGAGGTAAACCGATTATTTGAGGGGGGGGCACGGTAGTTTAGTGGTTGGACTACTCGCCTACCACCGAGGCGAACCGGGTTCGATTCCCGGAAGGATCGCCCCCGGATTTTCGCATGTGGGAATTGTGCCAAACGATGCCGCTGATCGGCGGGCTTTCTCTGGGATATCCCGTTTCTGCCGCCCTTGCATTCCGGCGCTGGTATATGCTCATCTTGGTTCACCCTCATCATCTCTCAAGAGCTCGATGTTAAGAGCCACCCCACTCTCATTATTCGTCTTCTGCTCGTGTACCCAACACTGACCTACCCCAAAGCAACGCAACTGTCAAAGCCACGTGGTCAACAGTGAGCAACGTGTTTGTTTACATTTTTATTTTCAAATAACACACAATTTTCATATTAATAAAAATACCTTTACCAATTAGAATTTAATGAAACTGCATTGGAAATTGGTTAATGGAAGTATAAAAATATCTCTAAAAGCATTAAGCATTATTCTTCCCTCCAACACAATCTGCGTCGTTTTTGCTAGTCGTTTGGGCAGAAAAGCAGTTCAATGTTGGGACACGGAGACCGGTTGTGCGCAGCCAGCGAGATCGCTCTACCGCATCTGTAGTCTATGCTTACCATCGTTCTATTAGTACATACCACACCCGAAACTCTTATTATACACTACTGCACAGCGTTCGCCTTAATCGGATGTCAGTCAAAAGAGTGACCCAGATAAAACATAACCTTGCGTATGCAACAGGAATAACAATTTCATTGCTTCCGTTTGTGAGAGTAAGCACAAGTTAATTACTTATTTGAAAAGTTTAATTCTCATGGGCTGTTGTTTCCTTGCAATGCAGTGGTAAATCGCGGGAAATAGAAAGAAACTGTATTCAATTAAATTTCCTCTTCATCAAGTAAAACCTTTTTATTGGGACATATCCCAAACTACTCCCGGGCGTAGTTCTTTGACCCATTATATTTCGCTCATTAGACTTAAATCTTGGAAAGGAAATAAGCAATAATATTTACTTATATCAATGTACAGTGGATAACCATCTTATTTCACCCCTCTTCTCTTTTTTTTTTTTTAAATATATTTTTAGTACTATTCATATCTAGCTTTCTCTTTCCCAAATAATTTGACATCGCAAGAAACACGCCTTGAAGCTGAAACTTTCCAAATAACTCCCAAAAGTTATTATTTTAATTTTTTTTAAATATTTTGACTCAATTTTCGAAGGTGTGAAGTTTCTCAGCGCCGGAAGATCAGCTACGTGCGAAAAAACGACGGCTTCTGGTTTTTCCGGAAAGGAAGCTTCAGTGCCGTGGTCTGCCCGGAACTTTACGTGAAAATCTTTTCTTTCCTGAGCATCGATAAGTATCTTTAGAACGCCAGAAGCACAAGTGAAATGAGCAGGCTCTCGCAAAAACAAAAAAAAGAAAGAGAGGAACAAAGTTATAAGTTAAAGGACAATACTGTAGCTGCCGGGGACAGAAGTCTCTCGCAGAAACGCAGAAAGGAATGACGCACAAAAGTTTCCGTTCCTCGTGGAAGTTGAAGGGGGGGAAAAACTTTTCTTGACGAGAAGGTAGAGCGCTCTTAACGAAACATAGTATTATTCTTATCCGGAAATTTCCAGAGCACACTCCTGGGAGAGAAATTTGTGAATTAATGCTCGGCATTATACGACTGAGCGCTGATTTAAATATCTCGAATTTCTTCTCCCCACGGAAAATTCCCTTTTGAGCAAATCTGGGGGAAGGGATCAATTTTCTCAGGCACTCTCGTGTTCGTTGGTATCGGCATGGATTAGCAGTCTGTTAAATACTGACAGCTGATTTTTAATTTACGCATGAAAAGCTGAGGAAGTTGGTGTGCACCCTGAAACAATTATACCTCTTTCAACAAATGCCGAGATTCTGTAGCGAAAGCATTGTTTCGAACAGGCTCGTTGTGAAACGCACCAATAGAGACGAATTATTTATTGGCTGTAGCAGTTTCATTTCGCTATGTCTTTGCTTTACTTGCCCACACGTAACTCACAAGTTGCGCCAGAAATTATACAAGGGGTTTTAGAATAAAATGTCGAGATTCAAACCACAGCATCTATGGACTAATTAATATAAACAAAAAAATCCTAGTAACAGCATTTTTGGAAAGGTCATCCAGTTTTTTAAATTTGAGTTGAAGTTAGGCAAAACAGCGCCAGGATTCCGGAGCTCCACGTACCTGCGTGCACAACAAGTTGAATATCACAAAGGCGAACTGAACTGGCGCGCCATGCAGACAGCGCATGCGCACAGGAGAACAAACTCGATGTACGTGGGCGCCGCTATTGGTTGCCTGTTAGTACATCCCCGGCCGCGTCACTCGCGGATTTTCGCATGTGGGAATCGTGCCGGACGATGCCGCTGGTCGGCGCGTTTTCTCGGGGATCTCCCGTTCCACCCCCATTCCGGTGCTGCTCCTTACTCACCCCAATCACCCTCATCGGCACTCAAGACTTCGCTGTTAAGAGCCGCCCAAATATCTTCACTCTTGTTAGTACACGTGTGTCAAACTACGTGTGCAATGGAAGATTAGCAACTGAGTAGTAAAGGCTGCCAGAAGTGATTGCATTTTACTTCCAGCATGCCGCGCCAATCACTCCAGGTGAATGGTGGTATGTAGGGGCAGTGATATTTCGCGAAAATATTTCGAGACAAGATACAGTCCAAATCACCGTAGGGTCGTCCAGCTTCTTTGATTGGCTAAAAAAATGTTGTGGCTCGTGTTAACAGTTTGCGCACGAATAACGAAGGTTCAGTGTCGGAGTTACTGAGTCCTGAGTGGCTTGGTCAAAGACGGATACGGCACCAGCAGCCAATGGAGGTATAACAACAGCTGGGGTGTATATAGTATTGAAGTCTACAGTGTGCTCAGATTTTTACGCGAAAAGTCACTGGCCCTAGTGGGATGGTTCCTTGCTACAGGTCATGGCCGATTCCTTCCCCGTTCCTGTATCACTGAGAAACCTGCTCCGTCTCTAGTGACCTCGCTGTCGACGAGACGTCAGCCCTACTTACCTACCTCGTTACTCTTTGATTAGGTTACTCGTTTCCTGGCACGCCAAGTAGAATGGAGAATCAGTAATACACAAGCAGGAAGATGCAGAGCTCACCTCGTACAACCCAGTGCACAGGATGACGTCACAGAGTAGACAAGTACACACCGGAGAAATAGCGCGCCGACTCCTTTGACGTGGGCGTAGCCACACTCTGATTGGTTGCCCCGAAGGCTTGGGCGCGGATCTTGAGTCAGATCCGCAACTGCCTCCTGTGGAAGGTTCCCTATTGGCTGGGCTGCCAGCTGGCGAGTAAGTTACTAGGCGCTGATTGGCGAACGACGTTCCGACATGTTGCTGGTTTATGCGGCTGGAGTTCCATGGAATAAGCGGCCATTTTACTTCTGTATTCTTTAGCACTGTCGGGCACACTTTAATTTACGGTTTTAGGTGTTGCAGACAAAATAATTCTTTGAAAAGCGCTGTGCTTATGTCGACACCGCGCTTGTTTCGTTGCCACGGCTAATGAGCTGTAGGCTGTATGTTCGGCTACAGTAACACGACCCAATTATGACATAGACCAGGTAAGACGGTTTGTGAATAGTAGTATATAAATGGCGGTTCTGCGCCACCTGGCGCCTGGCAAGGGAGCAGGGAGCAGGTTGCGCGCTACCCCCTCCCCGCGACAGCCGATGACGTCACCGTGGCGCGCAACCTGCTCCCTGCTCCCTTGCCAGGCGCCAGGTGGCGCAGAACCGCCATTTATATACTACTTTACCTCTTTCAGCCATTCACAGCAATTCTGTGTCAGGGTAATTTAAGTCTGATTTACCAAGTCGAATAGCCAAAGTAAATATGCAAGCGTGCACGTACGAAGTTGAAGTCTTTTCGCGAACAAGTTACGACTTAAACAAGTAATTATAAAAAGATAAGATTCGAATACAGAATTTATGTTTATGAATTTATGTCATGTTCTGATTCCTAACATTTAGAAGCCATGTTTCCAAGAAACGTGTCTGAACATTACAGCTTGAAAAAGCTAACAAATAATTTCGCGTTGTAAATGTATGACAGACTAGGTGTTGTAGAAGCATATGCTAGGTTGAAGTATTTAATCGGACCTCCGTTCATCAGACACGATCTGAGATACTCTGAACCAATAGCAAACATGTAACACTCCTGGTCACTTCCTTTTGTTTGGCCGTGTCGAACAAGAAACTGGGATCTGACTGTGGTGGCGGTCAATGAGAGCTGCTCTAGTATGTATAGAACTGTGCAATCTAGCACGGTGCCGTTTCAAAACGCTATGTGATAGGGTCTCCAGCTTGAACACTTGAGTGGCGTAATGAATATGTATTTTGGAAGTTCATCACAATTTCACTGACAGAATTTTTGTGCATGGAAGATTTAGTTAACAACGCAAAAAAAAAAAATCTCTAAAAGCACTTATAGACTTTAGAACCAAGTGCAAAGAAACGTCATGACGTTCTTCCATCACATGGTCGTAACACAATGAGGTCGGAGCAGACTTGCAGACATTCAAGACCGGTTAGAAGTGTGTTTACTGCAGGAACACCAATTATTTGTGGGGCCGCGGTGGTGTAGTGATCAGACTACTCGCCTCCCACCTAGGCAAACCGGATTCAGTTCCCGCCCGGGTCACTCCGGATTTTCGCAAATGGGGATCGTGCCGAACGATGCCTCTGGGCGGTGGGTTTTCTCGGGGATATCCCGTTCCCCCGCTCCTTCATTCCGGCGCTGCTCCATACTCACCTCACCCCACCCTCCGACTCTCAAGACCTCTCCATTAAGAGTCGCCCAAATATCTTCCCTCACTCACTCACTGTAAGGGCCTGCGTAATCTTGCCAACGTGTATTTTTTTTGCCCTAAAATCAGGGGTCTTTTGACATCAGGTTCTTGGAAATACATTCTCTTACAAGTGGTTAAAAGATAGAAACAGGGGTGAGGAAATTAAAAGTAAGCTGGGCTTTCGAAAGCACTCGCGTAAAAGAGAGCCTTCTGAACAATAGCATTACCTCGCTGCCCTGTAAACATTAAATGTTCTTCTGGAGATTATTTCTGAAGGGAACTTATCACAGCAGCCAGATATTTGCGGCGGCAGCTTTAACCGCTCAAACTTGCTACACGAAACACGCGGAGGTCTGAAGAAACGAGTTTCACAGTGTTCGTCTTGATGACGTCAGCAGGCAACATAAAAGCCTCGAGTATGCCGGTGGAAAGTTGGTTGACGAGAAGGGGGAGGGGCGGCGTGTGGATGGGAGACAAAGAAAGGAACGGTGCATTTGCAAGAGTGGGCTTTCACGACATCGCAGACTTCCACAATGAGCGACGCCACAATGCCTATCTGCTCAGGAGCACAGCATCTCTCGACAGGACGAGGTTTCCTAGAAACAACTTGTAGCGCTGACGCTATGGCTTTTAAACGTGCTGTACTTACCCTAGCTTTAATTTTTTGTAAATATTTTTTTTTACTGTGATATACCTGTCATACAAATGGAAAACCACGTAATTGAGCGAGTGAGTGAGTGAGTGAAGAGATTTGGACGGCTCTTAACAGCAAGGTCTTGAGAGCCAGATCACGTAATTATCCTACATTAAAGGATTCTGGGTATATTTCGGCTGTTTGTTGTATTTTTCATTAAATGCTCTATTCCATTTATAAACACCACCAGGGAGATAATTTGTATATGATGAAATGTTTTAGACACAACATTATTTTTTTCGTAATTAACTCTCAAATTCGCGATAGTAAAGTTATTGTGTTGGATGAATAAGAAAACGAAACCAACTAAACGAAATTAAATATTGGCTAAAATCCAGTGTCATATCACAGACTACTTGAAGATACCCTCAGTTTTACGTAAGTTACATATTAAATAAAGTTTAATATTTCAGAGTACTTAACACCAATGTTGTCTTAAGATTTACTAAAATAATTTTTCTTAGATAATACTGCTTAGGTTGATTAAAATCCTTCAATTTCCTTAAAATTTTCAAAAAGAATTGACGCATGGCGGGTACAGAGGATAGGAATTGCGTTGTATTCACACCCTGAGAAATAACCCCCGGGGATGTCCCGAGGTTTAAGGATACACGGGGAAGAACTGCAGCCGAAGGAAAAAAGGAAAGTCCCGAAAATTAGCTGATATAAGCCCTTGGCGAAGGAAACAGGGTAACCCCCGGCCCAAATTAGTGCAGACACAGCTGCCAGGAACCCCTGAGATGCTTGCCGCACCCCTCCCTCCTCCCCTAGTTTGAGCGAGCAAGTCGCTGACGAGACCGAAATCCTATACAAAAAACCTGTGAAGGAAACCAGGGAAGTCCCTGTTTCTGTCGACACAATTTGCTGACAGCCAATAAAAATATATCGAGAGACGGGTTAAATTTGAGAGCAGCGAAGGTTCGTGAGCATTCAGTCGCGAGAGGTCATTCAGTCGTGGTCATTCAGACGTGAGTGGTCATTCAGTTGTCGTCAGTCGTGAGCAGTCGTTCGAGAGGAGTTGTTCAGCCGCGAAGCAAGACAGAGAAAGCAGTTAGGCGAGAGGCAGTCATATCAAAGGGCCGGAGTTCGGGACCAGCCCAGGCAATCAGTTGTAATCAGTTGTAATCAGTTGTTCACAGTCAATTGTTTGGGAGCAATTATCGCCAGCCGAGACGGGAGTTGTTCGGCAGTACAGCTGAGGAGACGAGATAGATGTAACCGAAACGGGAGAATCAGAAACGGGAGTAAACAGTCGTGTAACGAGAACAGTGCCGAGAATATGGGTAAATTCCCGAAATTAGTGGTAGCCCCAGTCCGAGTGGCGCCATTCCCCGAGAAGGCGAGTCGTGAGCCGCAACTTCATGTGTAAATTCCCGAAACAAACCCAGTAAAAGTACCGAGAACTTATGAGTAAATTCCTGAAAACGTAGTGGCAGTTTCCGCGGTAAGGAATGCAGACAGAAACGCGATAGCCGGAAGAAAGACGAGGAGGAAGCAGTCTCCAACCAGAACGCCAGCCGGAATCGCAAGGAAAGTGCAAGTCACGGGAGAACCCTAATCCCGGGCTTCAGAGAGAGACCACCAAAGCCGCAGGAAACAGCCAACTTCGTACAGCACGTCAACGAGAGCCAGTCCGAGGGCCCGAACCAGGGCCACCCAACTCACCATGCCTCAGCTACCAACGAAGACAACTCACCAAAAGCCGCAGTCACAGATAAGTAGAGAAACGTCTCCCTTCAACAAACCTTCCCCGACGCATAGTATTCAGCCCACCAGCCCTCCAGGCTTACAACTAGAGGGGGGGGGGGGCTCAGTCTCGCCAGTGTGTGTAATAACTGTGTGACCTTCTGATAAATAAAATACCGGTGTGTTAAATAACGGAGATTACGAGTATTTGTTTACCCCTAAAGCAACATCCTCAGGTGCCCTTAGTCTGCACCAATAAAATTTAACTATTATGAACCACTGGCCACCCCTGTATAATTCAGGTGACCGAGAAGCGACAGAATGATAAGATTCTGACTGGGCTCATTAATGGTGAAAAATTGTATTCCTCTTCTTACCGTTCACATATCAATAGTCCGAAATATATAAAGCATATAAACCTCTTGTGGGCATTCATTTGGTATATCATATTAACGCATTCCACACTTAAAAAAAAAAATTTAAAAAAAGTAAATTATTACTACCCGCGAATGCATATTTTAAAAATGAAAATTATGCTGCGAACTTAAGTAAATTTGACAGATAATTAGAAATAGTAATTCCATCTCTTACCTTGTTAGAAACAAATGAGAAATCCCTGAAATCACATTTATTACGATTTATCTGTTTCAGAGACAGAATTATTCTTAAAAAAATAAAAATAAAAATTTCTGTAAAAATATTTCTTGTAACGTGATGTAGAAATTATTGCCATGCTTCTAACATTCTTTCATACGTGGACATTGCAAAACTATGAACTTGTGGATAACTACATCTTAACACATCAGAGCTCCTGAAGTTGTCACAAAATAACTCGTAACGGGCCATTTTCGAGTGCTATCGAGGAAATACTCCTACTCCTCATAGAAAAAATATGAACGAATCGCAATCATAGAACAAAATGTTATAATCTTTCCCAAAAAAAAAAAAAAAAAAAAATACTTGGTAAGGATATTGTCCACGACAAACCAAGCTATATATTTTTAATCGGCCCACACTCAAACAACTTCTGAGTCCAAAACAATGTGACGCACTGAAAGATGTTACGCCCACAACAATATGTTATAACGTAAACGGATAGTGTACCTATAGCAATTGGCATAATGAACCACCGATTGGAAAGCTTTTCACTTCTTATCTGTGGACCGCTGAGGCCATGATTATACTGCGCTATGCACTTGCACCGAACGTTCTTCAACATAGCAGGAGCCGCGGTGGTGTAGTGGTTAGACTACTCGCCACCCAACTAGACGAACCGGGTTCGATTCCCGACAAAGCCGCTCCCGGATTTTTGCAAGTGGGAATCGTACCGGACGAAGCCGCTGGTCGGCGGGTTTTCTCGGGATCTCCCGTCCCCCCCCCCTCTTCATTCCGGCGCTGCTCCACACTCACCTCGCTTCACCCTNGGGAATCGTACCGGACGAAGCCGCTGGTCGGCGGGTTTTCTCGGGATCTCCCGTCCCCCCCCCTCTTCATTCCGGCGCTGCTCCACACTCACCTCGCTTCACCCTCACCGGCTGCCCAAATCTCTCCACTCCGTTCAACATAGTATACCAGCCTAACGGGAGCTCCTAAACCAACCGAGGATAGCGGCCGAATACGTGTTTTCACAGTTTAACTCAGGGCTATTCAATTAGCGGCTTGCCAGACACGTCAGATTAGCCAGCGGGAGAAATATTTCAACCAATTTTTTTTTTTCGTGGAAAATTTGTACTTTTATAAACAGCTGCCTTTTTTTTTTTAACGTCTGCATCAGCTATCACCAGCGTGGATTATAACTTATGTCTGGAATTTTGCGTTTCATTGTTACATCATTTGTAGCTTCCACTTACACGTATTAAAAACAACACACAGAAAAAAAACATCATTCCTGTATTAACAAATGTTTACGTAAATGTTTTCATAAAACGTTATTTAATTTAATAACTTTCCCTCCGTCGTTGCCAACTTTACCTGGGACTTGTCAGTCAGTGCGTGCACCTGTTAAAATATGTGCAGATAAGAGCAGTGACATTTTCTAAAGGTTGATTTCAAAAGTTCTCAAACAACCGCGAACAGCTTATAGCCGAGGTTACGAATAGTTTTTATTACTATAGCAGAACACAAAGCCTACCGTTCACTGGTCGTGACAATGAAACAAGTGTTATGATCTGTACTGTACTGTACTGTACTGAAGTTGACACAGCATTAATTTTTGCAACACCTTAATCAGTAAACTAAATGGTGTCCGAAATGAATAAACTACCCTAACCTAAACGAACGTATGATACTAGGTTGAATGAGTGTTGATACAGTTTAAACTTACATTGGATAGTTGGCGAATAAGTGGGTCGTTTTCACGCACATACGCACTAGCAACGGCTTAATTTATAGTTTCTGTTGTTGAACATTATAAATGTTCTGATACGTGGTGTACTTATGGCAAATAACTTGTTTCGTTATTACAACCAATAAACTGCAGTCTTTGTGCTCNTGTTCTGATACGTGGTGTACTTATGGCAAATAACTTGTTTCGTTATTACAACCAATAAACTGCAGTCTTTGTGCTCAGTGATGAGTGATATGAACCAGTCATAACGTAGCGCAGTAGCATGGTTTAGGAATCACTTACCCACAGGGAAGATCACTGGACACTGAGCCTCGCAGAGTACAGCACCGGTCAAATGTAAGCTTCCCGTGCAACATGTTGACGATTGTATACAATGCGCATGGAAGGGTTAACCTCACTTACTTTTTGGGCCACAGCAAAGCTNGTGCAACATGTTGACGATTGTATACAATGCGCATGGAAGGGTTAACCTCACTTACTTTTTGGGCCACAGCAAAGCTAGTTTTTACATTCGAAGAAAGAATGCGCGACTGCTGGAAATAAGAAACTAAGCATGGCTTCAGTAACTTCTCGTATAAACCTCTGGCCAGCCATTATTTCTGAACGCCTACCGCCCGGGCAGGACCGGCAATAATAAACTCCGGAGGCTTTGTAGCGCAGCTCTGGGCATAGAACGAGCTCATATGAGCTCTCTGCTCTGCTATCTCTCTCGCTCGGTCCTTCTCAAGATGGTCGTAACATTTATCCGCTAGTTTACTGCCCGTAAAGATAATGCAAGTTCTCTCTGTGCCCTAGCGCCGAGAAACACCAGCGGACGTAACCATATATTTTACTGTATCGTACTCCCCCCCCCCTACTTANGGGAGGGGGAGGGGTGGACAGTTCAAGTCCACGACATAAACGCTGTGATTGATGACACAAGAAAGATCATTTGACAGAATTGTAGTGGGTAACATTTACGAAGTGAAACTCTTGAAAATACACCAGACAATCGAAGAAAATTTTGAAGGAAAAAAAAAGCGTTATGCGTTACAATGGCACGAGGTAAATGGCGTTTGCTGGCAACATTTCCGCTATATTATACTAAAGTCAAATTCTCTCACGGCGTCACGATTGGCACAGCAGCTTTCGGGTTCGATTCCCGGCGGGGTCGGTCCCCGGACGTGGGACTCGTTACCGGACGATACCGCTAATCAGCGGGTTTCGTCGGAGCTCTCCCGTTTCCTCCTCCGTTGCATTCCGGCGCTGCTCCAGACCCACTTCCTCGCTTCACCCTCGTCGGCTCTCAAGACTTCGACGTTAAGGGTCCCGCCTGCCTGCGTCGTTTTTCCTCATTCTTTGGCCGAGAAGCGCGGGAGCGATATGGGTCACACTGGCACGCGCTGCAAGAGCGCCATCGCCGCTGGCGTGCTGTGTTCTCCTAGTGCTGCGTGTACCTATGGGATTTTCAGCGGTGACTAACATTTTACTGATGAAAAATATGTAGCCAAGTTCATCACCGGCTCCTATCGTAGTCTGGCTCGTGTCCGGATAGTATGGTTTAAGATACGGCAGTCTGAGTAGCCGTTTTTAACTGCGTTGGAGGACTCCAAAAACAATATTTACAGTATGGGTGGTTACTTTAAAGTAGCATTCCGACCTCGTCTGGGGTATGGTGTCTTTTCGTAGGTTAACACACCGGGCGTATTTTTAATAGTTTCGTCAAAAAAAAACAGGATTTCCAACACACTTCAGCGCATGTCAAGTGCCAGGCAGGTGGTACACTCAAGAGACGCTCAAATCTCTCAACTACACTAATTTCGCATCTGTGAAGCTACTTGTTCTTCGGCAAGGCTTCCCTGCGGCACCATGTTCCTGGCCGGACGCTCCAGATAAGAAACAACGCCCTTCACCGGCCGGCAAATCCCCAACTATTGACAACACCAGACTCTTTTGTACAGCGATATTTCGGAGCAGACACCGTAATCCCGGCTTGCAGAGTAGCGAGAAGCCGCACTTTAGCCTGAGTGCACGGCGCTAGTTGAAATTCAAGACTATTGACGGGACTACTGAGCTGGCTGCGTGAGTGTAAGGCATTTACAATGATGACAATATACAGATTGAATAAGTGTAATTAAGACACTTAAATAAATATAGAGAAATTGGTAAGGACATTAATGAGAACTGAGGTAGACAATACATATTACGCTCACTGAGAATAACAAGCTACCACGACTTCTAGGTAATTTGGGGTAAAATTAGATACTGCATGTGTGAATGCGGTTTCATGGAATCCATTGTCATCGGCTAGATGTTGTATTTTAGTATTCTACTGAAGATACATTAATATCAGTGTATGCATTTAAATGGTGTAAGCGAAAAGTGATTTTTTTTAAGTAAAGCAGCTAGCAAATATTAGTGATATATGCTTTGAAAGCTGGCGACTGAACAAATTTTCACGAAACTAGCATTGAGTGACAAATATTTCTGAGGAAGTATGCTGTAAAAATTTGGATAAATTATGTTCAGCAATTGAGTTTCATGACAACATGACAATTTTTTTCGTTGCTCGTAATGTATTAGCAAAGGCCACCATCTGCTTGTGCGTAATTTTGTATTACAATATTGATTTGTGGGGTATTTGTGCAATATAATTCTATGTGTAAATGTTGTTAAAAACAAATTACTAGGTCATTTAACGATTGTTTGAGGCACTTTATCATGAAGGAGTTAATACACCGTAAGTAGTGTGATAAAGTTCCTTCTGGCACAGGATTTATGGAGTAGGAGGTAGGGGTTATCTGCCATGACGTCACAGGTGGAGGTCGCGGCCGGTGACCTGGGGCTGTCATGTTATCGACAAAATTGCCTGCTTCACTCCAAAAAGCATTTCCAAAATTAATTAATCAGTTTACCCAGAAATAACTTTTTTCACCAAAAAATTCTCCAAAACAAAAATGAATAAATGAGAAAACTGGCTTTGAATCTCCTTGAATCAAGAGCCGAAAAATCTTCAGTCGAGTAAGAGTATTAGAGGCTCTTAGTGGAATGAGCCACTTAATCCTCAGAGCTGGAGAGCTGTAGTCGAGACTCCGAGCAGATAAAGTGAACCAGGGAGGATCAGCGAACCTGGCCACCTCCCTTGGCCACCATCCTGCACCTCCCCTGGCCTACATCCTGCATCTACCATGTACACACCCCTCCTGTCACCTCCACCCCCCTAATCACCAATCACCAATTCACCATCTCACCACCCACCACCCATCCCTCACTCATGCAAGCTTAAAGCCAAAATCGGCGACCTGGTACGCATCTCCAAACAGAAAGGCATCCTCGAGAAAGGGTTCACAGTGAATTGGAGCCCCAAACTGTTTCGTGTGCGATGTATACGCAACTATACTCCAAGGATCTACTATATCTAAAACCTGAACAACGTACCTATCCATAGCTGTTTCTACACCATGAAAATTCAGCCTACAAAGTTTCCAGATGTGTATTTGGTCGAGAAGGTGCTGAAACGACGTAACAGAAGGGCGTAAGTCAAGTGGTGGGGTTTCCCTGCCCGCTACAATTACTGAGTCGCTGGAGTGGACATCCAGAGGTAAACTTGCCATCGAAGAGGACGATGTATATATACAAACTTTTATTCAAGGGCTTACGTGTTTCTTCATGTTGTACATTGACGAATGATGTTTTAAAATATATTGTGTTCTATTTATTTTTTAAAAGATTGACCTAAAAAATTGTAGAGATTAATTATACTTCAAGTTTAGGATGATTTATGTTATGTAGGTCCAATGATTAATTCTTGGAAAGGAGGGTGGGGATGGATGGGTGAGTGAGGTAAACATGTTCCTCACTTTTTAGAATTTTGTGAAGCAAGGGGGTGAGGTTGGTGGATGGGTGAGGAGGGGGAGGGGGATAAGTGGCCGTGTTGTGGACTGCTGAAGTGGTGAGGATTGGTGAGGGTGTTGTGGGCTGGTGAGGTTGCGAGGATGGTGAGGGGTGGTGAAGAGGTGAGGGACAGTGAGCCTTGGTGTAGAGTGTGGGGTATTTTGGTTGTCGAGGGGGGTGGGGAAGTGAGGAGGTTGTGGGTGGTGAGGGGGTGGATGGTGAAGGGGTGAAGGGGTCAGGATGGTGAAAGGGTGAGGATAGTGAAGGGGTGAGGATGGTGAGGGGGTTGGGATGGTGAGAGGGTTGGGATGGTGAGAGGGTTGGGATGGTGAGAGATTGGGGAGAGTGGTGATGGGACGAGGTGGCGGGGAGGGGTGTGGGCATGGCAGGTGCAGGAAGTTGGCCAGGGGAGGGGGCCATCTTCACTGCTCCTTGACCTAGCTCGAAGTCTCGAATCCTCCTTTCCAACTCTGAGGATTAAGTGGTTCATTCTGCTAAGAGCATCTAATACTCCTGCTCGGCTAAGGATTTTTCGGCATTTGTTCCGAGGAGCTTGAAATGCACTTTTCTCATTTTTACATTTTTTTTATTTTTTGGTGAAAGAAGTGATTTTTGGCCAAACTGATTAATTAAATTCGGAAATGGTTTTTGGAGTGAAACAGGCAATTTTTATCGATAACATGGCCGTCCCAGGTCGCTGGCCGCTGACTTTGACCTCCGCCTGTGACGTCATGGCAGACAACTACTACCTCGTACTCCACGAATCCTGTGCCAGAAGGAACGTTATCACACTACTACCTTATTATTAGAGATGATAGTTTATCGCGGGAAAGTTGACTGTTAGCTAGGATTCTACGTTCTGTACACATGTAGGACTGTTTTATTTCCTTATCGGCTGTCATGCATGAAGGTTCTACCCATTTCATTGCGCCAATGAGGATTCTGATACTATAAGGCATAACGTTCGTGATTGGTCTGCAAACTACTTAGCCGAGATAATACCTTGCTCAGCCAAAAATACGAGAATAAAGTATTTAGAGGGTTATCAAAGATACATAGGCTCAAAAATGTGTCACTATTTTCCATTGCCTCTACGTATATTACAAATTTGCCTATATTTAAAGTGTGAGACTCTTTAAAGCATGATATTCAGCTATCAACACTTTCTAAATATGTACGTTCGAAAATTGTTGTTGTTGTTTTTATAAGGGGGGGATGATACTGTAATTCTTCTGCTATTCTCTTGACAGCGTAAACCAAAAACATTTTCTTATGACCTCGGAAGTGTTGACAACAGTCTAAACAGAAAAAGATTCGTGAACATCAATCATTACTCACGAAAGCAATATTATTTTCTGAATTTACGTGTACATCTTTACAGTGCTGATTATAAAATATATTACCTTCTATTTATTTATTTAGTGAGTATGCAGTGAGCGTATGACCCAGCTGATGTAAACACCAGCTGAAAGTCACATGGCAGAGAGTATTTTGACACGTACGCGGAAAGATAAGAAACCGACAGGCTGAAAGCAGAAATTCTGCAGGCCTTTAAAAGTACTCACTTTTCCGTGAAGAGCCTTTACTGAGAAAACAGCGTGTCGGTAATTTTACGATGGCAGATGTGTTACTTTTTAGTGTAATTTTTTTAAAATAATTGAAAGGAATTTTTTGCAGCAGTGTACTTAGTTGGTGAACGCAATATTTAACACGCTAGATATCTCAAATAGGAGGTTCTTAGGACCCGTCTATCCCAGTTTTTCGGGCACATTATTTTAATACCAAAGGCTCCTTTGTCTTCGTATTTTCTCTGCCTAAAGGTGCGTCGCTGACTCGTATCTGAACTTCTTATTTGATGCTATGCGTGCAAGGACGTGCACAATTCAAGTTATATGTTGCTGCAGACTGAACTACAAGGTGTTGTATTCTCGTTAGTCTTCGGACACTGTTCGACAACTTGTTTGTCACGTCCCAAAGTTGATTTTAGTCAACAGTTAAGGCTCAACGGTTAAGGAACCAATCTCCAGTTGGCGGACACACAGGTTAATGGCTCCTTATATAGTTGTACGTAGCCGGTGAAACCACGAATTGCACTCAGTTATTTAGTAACATGCCACATATCTACCTAAGAGAATTTTACAGGTGAGATAGTGAGGTTTTGGTGGCTAAGTTCTTAACTTGCACACTCATTTTTTATTTCAGGTGTTGCAAAAGAAGACATTTATATTGTGAATATAACATACAAATTTCTAATAACAACTAACACTACGGAAACTATGGAAAGATGTTCAACAGATACACGATACAAGAAGCGACCAATTATAAAATTGCTGGTGTGTCAGCAGCAACCAATAGCATTGCTCAAGGAACGACGGTCTGTATTGGTCCTAGCTTTTTAACTTTCACAGCACCGGCCATTATTTTGCCTGGTCTACGACGTGCCAGATGTTAACGAGTGTACTCGGGGTAATGTATTAAAGGGTTACGAACGAGGTCTTGAGAACCGTCGAGGGGAAAACGGGGTGAGCATGTAGAAATGCCGGAATGCAAGGGTTAGGAGAATGGGAGATCCGCGAGAAAACCCGCCGACCAGTGACATCATCTGGCACGTGCGAAAAATCCGGAATTGACCCAGCCGGGAATCGAACCCGGTTCACATCGGTGGGAGGCGAGTGCTATAGCCACTACGCCAAACGCGGTCGTAATTTCAGAGATCTCTCAGGGGCCGCGGTGGTGTAATGGTCAGACTACTCGCCTCCCACCTAGGCGAACCGGGTTCGATTCCCGGCGGGGTCGCTCCCGGATTTTTGCGTGTGGGAATCGTGCCGGACGATGCCGCTGGTAGGCGGGTTTTCACGGGGATCTCCCGTTTCCCGAGNAGGCGGGTTTTCACGGGGATCTCCCGTTTCCCGAGCTCGTTGCATTCTGGCGCTGCTTCACACTCACCTCACTTCACCCTTATCAGGTCTCAGAATATCGATGTTAAGAGATGCCCAAATCTTTTCACTCACTCACGAATGTGTAATTAACGTCTTGACTGGCAGCGCGATATCTCTGATATCTCCTACAAGGGAGGGTGAACGATGAATTCTGAAGAGGGGGAAAGGGGTGGTAGTCTGTGACGGAAAGGCCTGAGGGAGCCATAAAATCTCCCTAACGGCCGCCCGGACCAAGTGAATAACCTCCCCTGGCTTTAATAGAATTATTCAAATCTGCGCCGCACCGCGCCGAGTTTCT
>NQII01001826.1:255219-298574 GCA_002778355.1 Clitarchus hookeri
CCCCGCCCCAATGGCATGAGGGATGAACCATAAACAGTTCTTCTGTCGACAATGGGATGCAAATAATTTGTCGCTTTCACACATCGTCTTCAGAACGCTTGTTACATCCAAGGAAGAAGCATCGTCCTGCACTCAGGGGGGCCAAGTATTCAGAACAACATAACGACAAACTAAACTTATCTTTCGTTACGAGGTAATACTTTATGCCCTATAAATAGACACCTGAATAATTCGTGAGCTCAATGACCTTTAGGCTATACTCCATTGTATGGAAAATAATGCAAATATCACTGTTCATTGGTTGCTTGTTGTATTAGCGGAAGACGGTGATTCGGTCTGCATTTTATTGTGTGTTTGTTATTGGCTCAGAGTTGTCCAGGAGGTGTAAACTAACGGGTGGGCCAATAGAATAAGCAAGACGAACGTACGAGGTTTTGAATTCTAGCTTGTCCCGAAATGAAACAGCAAGTTTTTCAGGTCTCTATTTATAAATATACACACAATTGGCACACGTAAACTGTTTGCAAGGCTTGAGAGCTGGTCTAAGCTACATTTAGCTCTCATACTACGGTTCAAAATCTAAGTACAGTGGTTTCATTTTACGAGGTTGTCACTGTTCACTGCTATCCGCCATTTTACAACACCAAGTCAGCGTGAACTTGTGTTGGATGGACATTACTTTAATGTCGAAGTAACACAATATATTTCGTTCTTCCTGTGATTTTTAGCGTAATACAACTTTTGATTCCGGCAACAGTGCTTAGAGGCTTTATTAACATTGACATTTCTACAGTATATTTGCATTATCCTAACTAATATTATAAATGCGAAAGTGTGTTTGTTTGTTTGTCCTTTTTTCATGTCGCAACGGATCGTCTTGTCTTTTTTCACATAGATAGTCTGAGGACCGGAAAGTGACATAGGCTACTTTTTATCCCGAAAAAATCTCTCATTCCCTCAAGAATATTTTTTTTTTGTAAAAATAGCGCTCGAGGCACAATGCCGCGTCAATGTAAGTTGTTAGTGTGGGATGAAATCACAATGTCACAGAAAAAAGCGATAGAGGCCCTAAACCGAACTCTACAGGATATACGAAACAATAGAGACATTATGAGAGGAATTGTTGTATTACTGGCTGGTGACTTCCACCAAACTCTAGCGGTGATTCAGAGGGGCACACCTGCAGATGAAATCAAAGCCTGTCTCAAGTCGTCAAGCTTATGCATGGCAAATGCCAAGAAATTCAGCTTGACGACAAATATGAGAGTGCACCTCTACAAAGATGTTGATACAGAACATTATGCTGATACACTATTAAAAATTGTAGATGGGCGGTTAGAAACAGATGCTGAGGGCTGTGTGTCACTAACGGGGGATTTTAGTAATTTGGTTGGAGTGATACGGAACTGATTGCTAGCGTTTACACAGATCTACAAAGAAATATAAATGATGACCAGTGGCTATGTAAAAGAGCGATTCTAGCACCAAAAAATGACATCGTTATTGCTTTGTTCTGTGTTTATGATCAGTGTCTGTCTACTTACAAATACCGTTATTTCTCCCTTATAATTTTGTTACTATAACCAAGCGAGCGAAGCCGCGTGTAAAAGTTAGTAGTAATATAATACTTTGTAAATGGTAAACATTGTTAACTTTTTAACATTATAAATTTTAATACAACAAACAAACGTTTAAAGAAATGTCTCAATAGTAATATTTTTGTTTCAATAACATTAGACTTTTTTCGTGCAACAAGGAAACATTCCAGAATTTGACTGGAGTGATTTCGGGAAACCAATCAAATCCGGAATCAGCAGGGCCATACCGGGATTTGAACCCAAGTCCCCCCTCCCCCCGCCACCGAATACGAATCTGAAGGTTTTCCTATTTGCCACCTTGTTTGGTGCGTGAGTGGCGTTCTCAGATTAGTTAAATTTTATTCTTGCTGAAAGAATATGCTTCCTAATATTTAAGTAACGAGCAAAGAAGCACAGTAATTGTTCCTCTCTCCATGACCAATGGCATACTTGCTAAGACACTGTTACAGCTAGCTAGTATCTACATAAGTTACAATACTCGAGTATTCCCTTGTGTAGTAGCAAGTGCCTAATGAGCTAATGTAACGACGTTATGCAGCCCTATGCACAATTTAAAACCAAATACAAAACAATAGTATATTTGACAGCCTTTCATTTATGCAAAACAAGTTCACTTTATTGTACATATTACTTTCATAACACTACGACGCATGGAAGTTAATACGTAAAGCGTATTATGTGCAATAAAGTTAATATGCAAAGTGCAATAAAGTGAATATGTAAAGCGTAAAGATTTTAATTTAACATTTTCATAAACTTACAATCAGTATTATTTTATGAGCATATTATGGCACGTGCAAAACATCATGTACATAATTTATTCAGCAACACATTAAAAACTATGTAGTAGTGAGATATGGGGAAGGAGTGGCAAGATGATACACCTAACACCAAAGTGACCATAACAATGTGCATAATGCTGTGACCTGTATAATATTGGTATGCGATAAACATAATACAATTACGCAGCTATTACTGCCACTAACAGTTTCACAACGTCGCCTTTACAATATATGTAAACTACTTTCCTAAAGATGCTACACTGTACCATCTTGCCCCAGTAGAGTGGCAAGATGAATGTGCATGTGGGGCAAGATGATATTTACACACAGCACGTTCTTAACTTTTATTACTGGCCTAATTTAGGAGCACGCTTCACAGATAAATTTTCCTTTCCCTCTGGAATCTATTCAGCTTTCACGGTACCACATTTTGCAAGCATAACACTGAATCCAATCTTCAGCTCGTGGGTCTTCATACATCCCAGAGGATTCCGCACACGCTGTGCTGCTGGATTTAGAGGCTGGCTTCTTTTTATTTCTTTTCTTTGCTCTTCTTTCTTGCAGTATTTTTCTTTGGTTTCCGGGAGAGATTGTGAGTACTTCTCACCTCAGACTACGTCTCTTCTTTGTCTCTCCACGAGCGCAGTGGGGTAAAGTTCTCAACTGCTCAGTGCAGAAGACTCCCGCTGTGCTTGTAGGAGTTCCGGGCGGTTTCCGTGATAGAGCTCCTGCTGTCGATGTACAAACGTCCAGGTCTTTTGCTAAGGTAGAAGGTCTTGGCCGTTCTGGAGAGAATGCCCATACTTTGGAAGCTGATCCATTCGAAGATGTTGAAAGACACAGGTTAGACACAGGAGTTTCTAAAGAAGCTGCACCAACAGGCACACAAGAAAGTTACGTCAAGTTGATTTGCAATATTTTACATTTCTTTCTAATCTTCATTTTTGTTAATAATTTAAACAGATTTTTTTATGAATCATGGCTAATTTTAAGTTTTTTCAGTTTTCAGTTTTTTTGTATAGTTTTTGAGATTTATAATGATCTTCCAATGTTTCCAGGGATATTCCGAGATTTTTTTGCGATTTAACGGGATTTTCTGCGATTTACAGGGATTTTATGAGATTTTCTATGATTTTAAGGGAGTCTTAGTATTTGAGCGATTTTTTTTCCATCGTGTACACCGATTTTCTTAGGTTTTTACCCCCTTTGTTAACAGCGATATATATAGACACCCATTAAAGAGCTAAGTAGTTCAACTATCATAGGAGTGAAACGAGTTGGAGATTGATCAGCGACGGAACTCAGCGGTGGAGTAAGCGAGATTACTCTGAAAAAAGCCACCGGAAAATGGAAAAGTCCGCCTCGTCATCCAGGTGCAAAAATCCAGGAGTGACACCGCCATGAATTGAAACCGGCATGCCGTGGTGGAAGGCTAGTTGTCTGAGCACGTCCCCAACATAAAGACTCCGATCTCACAAGACAGGAAGAAAATAAACCACACTTTAAGGTCGGAATTCACACTGAAATGTAAGAGTGTTGGTCGCTTAACATTCCTTAAGGTCTATTACGAACACTGCTCTTGAAGTTTTACAAACGAGAGGTTACTGTACTGTTACAAACAATTTAAAAATTACAAGCAATTTATTAGTAAAAATTACTCATTTTTACAGAAGGAAATTAAGTTATCGAAAATTATACTAAAATGCAAGATGGCAGGAATGCCTTAGTTTTAATGATGAATTTATTTCACGCATTAAAAAAAACGAATTTGTAAGAAATAAACATAACGCAAACGTACAAGCCATACAACGTAAACATCCTTGCGCGAATTTCCGTCGATTATGGAAATTCGGCGTTTTTCACTGGCTGGTTCACTTATGAACATAATTTTACCTCCTATTTTATTCGGAACAACTGAGAGGAAATACCACAATCGTAAACAACGCGTAATCAGCGGAGGAAATGCTGCAGTTTCATTTGCAAATAATGTGTCCCGTAACGCACATTTTGATATAGGTATTGTAATTCCGGGTGATACATTTTTTTTTTAAAAGCTGCGCGCTTTATTACCCACCCTGTCGTAATCGAAACGCATTTCGCAAGGGAGGATTTGAGCGGTTTTTTCCACCCCACCACGGACACCTGCTAACCAATTAAAACCTGGCCGACGCGAGTGCGATTGTCCTGGCGGCGGATTTTAGGAGAGGGAGGGAAAGGGGTGAGATGGGGCGTAGGGAGGGTTAACTTCGAGCGTAGTTATTTCGGTACACAATAACCGATGCTCCCGCATGAGGATTGCCTGTTTAGCGGGCGGCATTCTCGCCCCTGCCGTGCTGTTTAGCGGGCGGCATTCCCGCCCCTGCCGTGCTGTTTAGCGGGCGGTATCCTGCCTCTCTACCCTTCTTGTCACTCCCGCTCTCNCTGCTAACCAATTAAAACCTGGCCGACGCGAGTGCGATTGTCCTGGCGGCGGATTTTAGGAGAGGGAGGGAAAGGGGTGAGATGGGGCGTAGGGAGGGTTAACTTCGAGCGTAGTTATTTCGGTACACAATAACCGATGCTCCCGCATGAGGATTGCCTGTTTAGCGGGCGGCATTCCCGCCCCTGCCGTGCTGTTTAGCGGGCGGCATTCCCGCCCCTGCCGTGCTGTTTAGCGGGCGGTATCCTGCCTCTCTACCCTTCTTGTCACTCCCGCTCTCCCCCCCCCTTGACAATCCTATTCACTCCGAGGAATTAAATAAATGCTGCCGCATCTCCATCAACACGCTGGAGGCCATTAGCGGATTTTTGGCGCAGTGTCTGGACAAGCTCAGCCGAAGTACTCGGTAGTGTGTGGGAACGGCACGCATTTTATTCTTACTTGCGTCACGATTTCGGAAATGAATCGTACGGCCTTCGTGCATAATGGTAACCGGATGCACGACTGTAAAGCACAGTGTGGTAGTTATGGTATGTACTGTTCTGGCCTGCGCTTTCACAACACATTACTTCAACTCCTTTTTGAAGAAAATACTGCAGACGACACAATCCTTAGTGTTTAAATACTGCGCGGAAAATTGACAGTTTTTTATATAATGTGCGTAATCTCACAACTTAATTTGTTATATACAGTTATTACGAGCATAATTTCAATTTATCGGTTGTCACTGTACGCGATAGTTACAGTGATGTATAATTGTTATTGCTATAAGTGGGAAAATACGTACGATGTTCACGGAAATAGTTCCACTCCGGATATATTTCAATATGCTGCGTTCACACCTGCAGTTTTCCTTTGGTTGTTGGCCGCGTGTGTTTGTGAGAAGACATTGCGGTACTTCACTGGGACAGAGCTAGGTTACTCCGGTACTGAACGTCTGTCATTCGCGGGCAGACAGACACCCAAGACGCTTAACTGTTAAAACCACCCAGTCATGAAAATAGGTATAACATAATATTTTTGTTGAGTTGAGTTGATCAGAGATTTGGGCGGCCTTTAAGAGCGAGGTCTTGAGAGCCGATGAGGGTGAAATTAGGGGTGTATGAAGCAGCGCTGGAATGAAATGACGGCGGGGGAAACGGGAGATCCCCGAGAAAACCCGCCGACCAGCAGCATCATCCCGCACGATTCCCACTTTCGAAAATCCGGAGTGACCCGGCAGGTGATTGAACCCGGTTCGCCTTGGTGGAAGGCGAGTAGTCTAGCCTCTCAGCCATCGCGGCCCCAGCTGGCTGGTCTTGCCCGAAGGATACACCTGCCATTCCGGCCGTAGGCTGAATAAGAGGTTTTTAATTTTATAGAAAGTGTTTCGTGTAATGTATCGATGGCAAGTTTATATTGGATTATTTTTCCAAACATAACTTAGTTTTACTCCTGTTTAGAAAATTTAATTTAATTTTATTTCCCCCGCCAAGGTCATCACACCACTGCAGCATTGAACTGCATATTTTCCCTAACACAACTGTAAAACCCCGTGATTTATACTACAGTCAGGGGGCCGCGGTGGCACTGGGTAGAGCACTCTCCTCCCAGCAAGGCGAACCGGGTTCAATACCCGGCAGGGTCGTCCCTGTATTTTCGCACGTAGGAATCATGCCGGATATTTCCGCTGGTCGGCGGGTTTTCTCGGGGATCTCCCGTTTACCTCGCCCTTGCATTTCGACGCTGCTCCATGCTCAACTCACCTCACCCTCATCGGTTCTCCGTTCCACCCAAGTTTAGTCGTCCAGTATCGAAGTCTTGATCTCCCAAATGCGTTTATGAGAAGCTACACATCGCCAAAAACTCTCTGTCATCGCACAACGTATTAATCTACATTTCGCATTAAAGAAGTGTCCTGATGCTCTAACAAGAGAGTGAACACACCGATAGGATTTCAATTCTGACTTGCAGGGTATAATACGTAAATTTAGGAAGCAGGCAAATTTCGATATTCAAGCGTAGTTTGCAAATAATCCCAGCAAAATTTACACCAAGTTTTAATGTAAGCTTAAAAATAATTGCGTGCCGTAATTTTAACTTGATAGAGCGCTCGGTGAAACTATGCTGCATTAAAAAGGAAGTGCAGCGCCAAATAAAACAGGCCACAAAAAATTGGCTTGTAAAACATCATTATTTTTAAAGGTCTGTAAATCTCACGCATTCGTTCCATTTTCCTGTCAAATTCCTGGACGCAATAAATAAGTTTATGGCTTCATAAAAACTATAAAAGAGAAGTAAACTTACATTCGGGATTACGTTTTATTTTTAAGAGCTAAGGTTAGAGCTAGTGATTTTTCGCGAAGAAATATGAGTACCCGTTAGACTTCGCTACTGCGAGTACCCAACAGCAGTTGGTCTAATTACATTGGTTCCCATCTGCTTGAGAAGGCGATTTCATATTTTACCGGGTTAATCAGAATTCGGTAACCCCAGCACAGCTCCGACGTGATTCGTATGGAGATATTTAACACCTGTAAAAAAGTAATTCAGCCAAAAAAGACAGGTAAACGGCCCCTACAGTGTTTTGAAATATAACTTGTGAAATTTCACGAAATGTTTTCAAGACAACTCCTAGCTATAGCATTGCACACATAGGGCATTATTAAAGATGTTGATTGAAGTAACAGCTTTTTAAACGTCAATATGGAAAAACCAAAGAAACGGCGTTTGCCAACTTAACTCGCTAGTGTTTTCCAGAATTATGAATTCTTTTAGCGAGATATCTAGCGCATCAATGAACTGTACAAATCTACGGCACAAGAATAAAGTGAACGGAAACTCACCATCGTGCAAAATATCACTAATTTTTTTCCGGTAAAATACAATTTTTTTATGTATGCATTGTATGTAAATAATACAAGTTATACGCTGTTCAAGGTAAACTGAGAACTTTTGGAAGCCCGTCTTAAGGTGTACTTGTACGCGCATTGCGTATTCTTCCGCCACATGTAAAGTTGACATTGTCATAGGCCCCATCACTTTATTCATGCGTCGGCAAAGTGAAGCTGTATACTATTATTGGAAGAGTAACTATTTTATAAATGTGCTCAATCTAATATACGCATTAAAGAAACAGAAAGCAAAATAAATAATTCCAATATTCACACACATTTACGTAGAACTTTTAATTCAACGTCATGAGACAGAACTACCAACTTTACTGGGTGCATTTGCAATACATGACAAATTTAAGAAATAACCAAACACGTCATACGTAGAGTAATTTTTAAAAAGTTTACTTCAAAAAGTATGAAGAAACCGCGAACTAATTTTACTCGCTGTTTCTCACTATGCGTATTCACTGATGTGGTAAATCTACCAATAATTTCTTACAATGACATTTGCTCGCGTATTTGGCAAAAACAGTTGGTGGTTTTTTCCACCTAAGCGCCTAATAAACGCGTTTATTGTTCTTAAGAATTTGAGCTGTTTTATCGCAGCTTCTGAGTTCGTCTTCAGTTTCTAGCAAAACTCCGAAGATCACTCATTAGCTCAAGCAACGCTATTTTGAAATTTTATTTGTCCTTAAAAACTCTAACCAGAAAAGGACATAGTGCCCTGTAAATCCTTACATATTTAGTATTGAGTGCGCCCACGCCTCGGCAAGGCCTTGGTACGGGAACCCTTTTAAGTCAGGAATTGGGGAGGATTCGGCAAGGGCCTTTATTAATCAACCAACGAAGTTTTCGCCTGGAGCGATTTCGGAAAACCCTGTAGAACCGAAATCAGGATTGCCGTACCGGTATTCGAACCCAGGACCGTCCGAATACGCGTTCCAGTGGTTTACCGCTGAGCCACCTCACTCGGTAACATTAAAAATAACTACTTGTTTGGGGAATTATCAACCTCAGCATACTAGTGATTGGTGGCAAGCCAATAATGAATATTATAAATACGGTGACCTGTTTTTCGCGAAAATATTTACGGGAAGGCTATACTCCAAAGTCCCATGGCATAAGTGCAGTTATCTTTTGGTTATTGGCAACGTGCCTTTGTCGGGAGACAGTTCCTTACCTGACTGGGCCAATCAGAGTTAGGTAACTCCAACACTGAGTGTCCGTGATTCGCTGGCAGACACCTGCAGTACGTGACTGTTAAATTCATCCAATCACGAAAGTGGATCTGAGCTATAGTGTTTTGGAGTTCAAGTGGCCCTGAATTTTTTTTCGCGATAAACAGATGACCCTAGTTATAAAGCACAGTGTGGCATCCGATGTCATTTGGTCCAGTATGTTATGATTTGTATCAAAACTGTAACAACTAGCGCCTCCTGTTGTTTTCTCTATGTCATTAGTAAGAAAGCTCTGGCCGTTCAGTCGCCATTGAATCGCGATACGCAGTGTTCCATTTCGCTAATCATTACACAGTATAACGGTGGTTATTGGCAATAAAAGTGAGTGACAGAACTGCTCTTCCTGCAGTGCTGGGTGTAGGCGACTCCATTTCTAACTTATCTTGAACTACAGTACTGCAGTTCAAGTACGTCACAAGTGCGTCACTTGTTNGGGGGGGGGGGGTCCAGGAAGAGGGGGAACAACTGTGTGCGCAACTCAAAATCTAGAAATAAATCCTTGGAACATTTCTGTACGGCAATGAAAACCATCTCATAGAGGCTGTTATCTTTACAGTAACACAATATTGCTTTAATTAAAATAGAAGGCTACAGAAACACAGGCGTTGTCATTGGGCGGGAGCACCCGGAGGAAACCCATTCACCCTATGGCATTGACCAATGCATTCTTCTCCACCCACAACATCCAAATCCACGCATGGACTAAAACTCTTTAAAGAAAGCGTTTTTACTGCGCAGACTGTGCATAATCAGTACTGAAAACGTTATATACTAGTTTATGTTCTTTTTCAAAATTTTTTTCTCCCTGAAAATGCGACAACAAGAAATCAATATCCATAACTTGGTCATCCACAAAGGTGCCGGTAGAAGTTTTTCTTAGTTAAGAAAAATGTAAAGTTAGAAAATCCGCACGATAGTGTTGGAAAGAGGGGAAAATAATATAAGTATTATTTTCCTGCTTTGGATAAGGTTGGAGATTTGAGAAAATCGACAGTTAAAACCCAGTAGAACATCGCGGACTGATTTAACTGTTGCCAAGAACGATACCGGGTCAAGGCCTGGCTATCGAGAAATTCATCTGTAACGGAAACTTTTGAAAATGTTTTTGCTAAAGAGTATATATGACCGGGCCGTTACTAATGCCGCCCGCTGAAGATCCTGGCCGTGTCCAGTCCCGCCACTGTAGGACTAGAGATCTGAAGTACCACGACGTCTGCCGCGGACAGTAAAATGTGTGCAAACCTCAAAGTGTAAAAACAAAAAAAAAAAAAGTTATGGGGAAGAACATTTATCACACAAAGAACTATTTCAATGTTAGCCTCTAAGGATGTTTTTCCCCTGTGGGGATTTTAGACGCATCTTACTTCTTATTTGTTCGCAGCCCCGCGGAGATCCTACGTCATTGTCCCGGGGTTAGCGCAAGCTCTACCAAGGACGTGATATACGATCCCCCACCGTCGCACGGCACAGCCAGATTACCTCGTCATGTCTCACGGAAACCTCCCCCAGAACGCTAGGACGTGAGCTGAAATGCGGGGGCGGCAGCCCCTTATAAAGTTTCCTAATCCTAAACTCAGCCCGCGGGTCCTTTTTCTTCCCTTCCTCCTCATCCAGTTGTGAGCTAAGCGGCCTCCTTTGGGACCTCCCACACGGGTTCGCACGATCCTCCTTTCGACGGTGGGATTTTTAACGATGGTGTGCGTTAAGCACTCTCTCCGATAAAAAAAAAAGAAAAATTGAAGGCGCTCTATATCATTAGTCCGAAGGCTTTGCCACACAATCCAACCATTTCATCCACAGGCAAATTTATAATTTAATGGACTGCAGCGAATACATTTCCTGTGTCGGACGTTAAGCGAACCCTATTCGCGACTTACGTTACAATGAACAAAGATACATGGAGAAAATGTTGAAGGAAAATCATCAAGTGGAGTTTTTAAGTCAACTATTAAAAACAAATTTTTATAGGCAATAAAATTCACACATTACTGATGTTGGTTTACAATTAAGATACCTTTTCTTCGAAAGTCTGGTTGGTGATGGACTAAAAAAAAAAAAAGCTTTCCAGGCCAGACGAGGTAACACTGTATGTTGGACGCTTACAACATAGCCGACACTTTCACGAGAAATCACCGTGCAAAGGAACGAAATATCTTAAGTGTAGGTACACAGTGAAAACCCTTTTTTTCTTGAAACGCGTGTTTTGTTGCCGCAAAAAAAACACAGAGTTGTTTAAATATGAACAATTGCGAAGTAGGTTTGCTACAAACATGACTTTTTTTATTATGAGGATCTCGCATTGCGCTCTTTTTTCAACTCAGTTTCAATGAAATGGCAATATATTCAAGTCAAAGTATTTTATTCATTTAAAAAGGCGGGTATGCTGTAAACTAAAAAGAAAAACCACGTTCATCACTGCTGACCTGGAGGCTTTGACAGATGCATTGGTGGGCGAGTCAAATGCACGTATCACGAAAATCTACCTGCCTCACCCGTCTTCACTGGGAAATAGCGAAAAAATTTTAACCGACGTATTTTCCGAAGCACGGTAGCTTTCTGATACTTCTGTGATTGGAAGATGCATTTTTGGCTCTGTCACTTTGCAGACCAATCTAAGATTGTCAGATTCCTCATTTGGTCAGAGAAAAGGGGAAGTATAGGCTATTAACCGTAATAAACCTTTGAAAATTGCCACTGCGCCTTCCTGCATACATTTCAAGTGACACACTGACTTGCGTGCACCCAGTAAGGTTGGTAACGATCGAGGAAAAGTGGTTACACGTCCTGACGTTAAATTAAAAGTATTAGGTAAACATATGTTCATACTAAAATAATTCCTATTTCTGTCTAGTTTTTTTTAAATGCGTATACGCGTAAGAATTATATTTGCAAAGCATTTACTTTTCTAATAATTGTACAGTTTCACTTAACCGACGCACGAATAAAGTGACCAGGCCCATCGCAATGTTAATTTTACACACGGTGTAAGAATACATTGTGTACATACAAGCAGGTCTCAAGCAGGGCTTTCAAAAGTGCCCAGTTTACCGCGAACAGACTTTACCTAGGGCCAGTGATTTTTCGCGTAAAAATCGGAGCACGCAGTAGACTTCAATACTATATACACACCTCAGCTGTTGTTATACCTCCATTGGCTGCTGGTGCCGTGTCCGTCTTTGACAGAGGCACTCAGGACTAAGTAACTCCGACACTGAACCTTCGTGATTCGTGCGAAAATGGTTAACACTGGCCAGAACATTTTTTAGCCAATCAAAGAAGCTGGACGACCCTACAGTGCTTTGGACTGTATCTTGTCTCGAAATCTTTTCGCAAAATATCACTGCCCCTGCCTATACCTTCATGCACAGGCAACAATAAATAATGAAAGAAAATCCGGCTTGTGCACACTACGTTGGAAATTAGGAAACATTAAGATTTTCCTGCGATAAACCATCGCCTCTTGGGCATATCTTCGTTCCGGCAGACTACGTTCTTTTTTTTTTTTTTTTTTCAATAAGAACGTTCAGTCCTCGGGAGCGAGTGGCTGTCGCGCGTGCGCAGTGCTGCCGCCTGGCGGGCGGGAAGGGAAGCACAAGCGCACGGAGTGAGGGGAAGGGATGGCGGTGGGTGGAGGGGAGTTGGAGGGGAGGTGACGCTGGCTTCTGGATGCTCATATACCTCGCTCCGCTGGGCCAGGCATGACGGCTATCACAAACTCTCACAAGCCTGGTAGTTTGCCGCCTGCGAGCACTATTCTTCTCCCCGGTAGCGCCAGTTCTTGCGTTAGTCCGTTCAGATCCAGTGTGCGCAGTATTGCACTTTGCGCACGTGTAGTCAATTTGTGGTCACTACTGTACACTGCGAAGCTCAATGATCAACGGCATTACCTGTTGGTAATGTTTGTTTAAATATCTTAGAATTCTTCCTACTCCGTGTATCTACGTATATCATTCAATTATTTTCATCCGAAAATACAGTGATGGGCCATGCCAATTAACGCTCAAATTCATTGCCATAATACAAAAACAAAAGATAACACTTATTTGAACTATGTTAATAAAAGTAGCACCATAAAAATTATGGTAAAATACTGTATAATAATTTCCCTTTTAAACTTAAATGAATAGGTGAACTTTCAATTTTCCGTAAAAGTCTATTTAACTTCTTACTTGACCACTGCTATCACACTGAGGATGGATTTTTTCAAACAAGAAAGTTGATACAATATATATGAATTATACTTATTTAGAAAGTAACTTATTGTGATATTTATTTTATTATTTTAGTACTTTCATATTGGTTCACATTTTCGTGTATATTTTATTATTTTGATATGTGGTGTCTTGTTTTGTATTATATGTACTATACATTTGACATGTTCTATATCACTGAATCGAGATCGACAGAACACAAATAAATAAATAAATAAATTAATTAATTAATTCGCAAACAGTTTTATTGGTCTTGGTCACAATGGTTAATATAACTGTAGCCGAACATTTAGCCTACAGCTCGTTGACCGTGACAGAAAAATCGCAACGAAATATACGATGTGTCGACTTAAGTACAGCACGCATCATAACATTTTTTGCTCGCAACACCTGAAAGCGTAAATTAAAGTGGGCCTGAAAGGGTCAAGTGGGACGAGCGGGTTGTGGGTCGAAAACACAACACGCATAGCTTTGCTGCCTCTGACATTGCGCGAAATGTCCTCGGTGCGCTGAGGAAAAGCTATTTTTTAATTAATGTTTTTTTGCGCAAACAAATAATTGTTTGTAATGGGGCAATATTATACTGGGTGATTCTAAAATCATGGGACAAACATTGAGGGGTGGTAGAGCTCACTAAAACAAACAATTATTGTATAGGAATATATGGGCGGGAGTGACGCGTTGAGGCACAAACACAAAAATAACACATGAAATGCAACACATTGTTTATTTACAACTTCGCTTTAAATGCCTTTTGCACAGCAATGTTTATAATAATTGCTCAAAATTGCTACCACCGACAGTAATGCAAGCTTGGTAGCGTCGGTGGAGTGATTGGCGAACAGATTCAAATACGCCGCGGGTATTTCACGCACGCCACCATTGTCAGCCAATCACGCCATATGTAGAGGTCGCCAAGCATGCGTGACTGTTGGTGGATGCATTTCCAGTAACTGTTTTAACATTTTCTGTACGGAATCACCCGTTAAGTATGCTGCTAATGAACATTTTATGTTTCCGTTAACGTGTTATGTTGTTGTGTTTGTGCCTCAATGCGTCACTTCCGCCCATATATTCCTATACAATAATGGTTTGTTTTAGTGAGCTCTGCCACCCCTCAATGTTTGTCCTATGATTTTAGAATCAACCTGTATATATTGTTGTTGCAACCAAATTATTTTGTTGTTGCAACCAAATTATTTTGTTGTTCTTATTTGGTTACCCAAACTAAGATTTGGTTTATGCAACTAAATGTGTATTTGGCGTCACGTACATTGATCAGTTAAGGTTAATATAAGTAAAACTGGATGTCTGACAGAGATTCGAGCTTATATCGTATCGGAGATCTAAACCACTGTAATTAACTTGAACCATTGATTTTTTTAAACTTAGTATGAATTTATTTCCTAGATATGAAGTATTTTTATGTGGCAAAACTTTGTCCGTTTGCCGTAGTACTAGTATTGACAGAACTTAAGGGAATGAACTAACTGCACGATGGAGAACGAGTGGAGTGGTCAACCTACAAATGTGTGGTTTATTGCTTTTTTTTTAATTGAGGCTACACACCAATCGCATCAAGCATTTTACTACAAATTGTTAATTATTATTTCTTAATACTTGTAAATAGTTATTTTAGTATCGTAAATTATCTTCATAATACCGAAGCTTCCAACGCACACACAAGTGGTCGAGAAAACACAGGTGTTACCTACATCTTAAATCCAAGACTCGACTATGAATACCACAAAGTCACGGTTCACAGTAAATAAGACCAATAGGCCAGCTTGTAACAGCTTCTTGGCCGATTCTAAAATACTAGTGTCTCACTGTATGTTATAACTCGCTCTAGTGTAGACTTCGTATACACATAATACGGCAAATTCGAAGCTTTAAGTTTTCAAACATTAGTTAGGTATTGCTACCATAAATATGTCTATAGCAATACAAGTTTCTGCTTTTGTTAATTTTCTACAAAGAGAAACTTTTTAAAAATTGCGGATTAGCCAACTTTTGTAATAACATACAAATACGACTTCAAATTTTGTGTTTTAGAGTGAGCATTATAAATACTCCGGGGTGAATTAGTAGTTAGTAAAAACTAACATAAAACTGATAATACGTGTGTTTTAAGGTGCAAGTTACAAATAAAAAATAAGAACGGTTGACAGACGTAAGTCATGAAAGACTGACCATATATATTATATATTATAATTACCCTTCTAAATAAGTCGTTCAAATCTTGATATAATCTGATGTATTCATTTTATACTTTCTTCTGTTGCCTTGTTTCTGAAAATAATTTAGTGTTTCTCATAAGTCAACAACAAAAACATCAAAAGTTCGTACCTTATACCTATTTTCCCCCATGAAATATTTTGCATTTATAAAACAAAAATTTTGTGAATAAATTATTAAATTTGCTGTCCTAAAATTACAAATTGTTAAATGTAATTATTTGTGAACTGCGTGTTTCAGTCTTTAATCATTTCGAGAATGTCTTCTACAAAGGTGTAATTTTTAAGGCCATGCTCATATCTTCTGCTGTATGCAGAAGGAAATTGCCTACAAGCCACAGAACAACCAATGCCATTTACTTCGTAGTTTATGTCATAGACAAGTTGTTAGGTAACCTACTGGTAGGGCCACCTGTTTTTCCGCGAAAAGATTTACGCGGAGGCTAGACTTCAATACCCTACGAGCGCACTTACAGTCTTAATTTGACTACTGGCCACTTGTATGCGTGTGAAGGCAGTGTTACCGAGTGAGCCAAACAGAATGAAGTTTCTCCGATACTGACCGTCCGTGATTCGCGGGCAGACAGATAAGACGCGTAAAAATTCAAATTATCCAATCACGAAAGTGGTTCTGAACTAATAAAGCGCGTTGAAACACAACTTAACGGAATTTTTTTTTTCCCGAAAAACAGGTACCTCTATTTATTGGTCGTTATAAATACCATCATGTACCCATTAAGTTTCCTATTCACTTTAAGAAAGACGGAAGAGATACGCTGTTCCGAACACAATCCACGCCAAAGGTTGCATAGTTATAAAACTTGCGGGACATATCTGGTGCTCGTAATAAAGTGGTTAAAATTTGTTTTGGGGGCGAGTTTCCCCCCCATTCTGAAAGCGGTAGACCATTGACAGCTCTGACTGACAGTAGGCCATTTCCATTTCACTTTGAAGAGCGATGGGAAGAAAGTAACAGCCGGTGGTTTCGAGTAACGGGACTGTCTGTCTGTTTGACGAGCGAACGCGCTGTTTGATGAACGGAAAAATTGGTTACCAGGCAGAATCGTTTCGACAAGCTTTGGAAAAATTCTGTTCACGATACAGAAATCGCCCAGGCCCATTGCACCATACGTATCCCCGATTATCTGATTAATTCTGTTTACAATTTGGCTACTGAGTATGGTAAGTGGTATTACGCGAACAAGGAAAGATAAAATTGAAAATACTCAACTGTCATTTATCTTTTCTCCACATGTTAATGATCGGTCTCAAACGCCGTTTTCAGTTTAGCATTTATCTACCATAACTTCATTTTCTTTGAAATAGCCGGATGTCTGTTATTGTAGAAAGTTAACGTTTTACAAACTCTCTTATATATAGTCACCAAATATTTCCCACGAGTTATCTATCTGGCAATAGCAAAAGAGAGAGAATCTATTGATAATTTAAAAACGATGCTACACTCATTCAGCCATATTTACTCCCCAAAAGTCCAAAATTTATGTTCGTTCTACAGTAAAATGAATACTGGCAGAGGCATAGATGTAGTTTCAAAAAGAGTGTCACTTAACAACCTAAATTATCTAGAAACCAGTAACTCAACATAGCTTGCGAGGCCGAACCTTAGCAGTTTTCTCGTGGCATAATACAATACGGAAATCGCATTTCTCGCCGACAACAAACAATGACGAGAGAAAAACTGCTATTATGAACATACGATATTTAATACTAGTCTTTCCTCAGATTTCTTGTAAAAAAATTACTTGCTTTTGTAATGAGTAACACTGGAATTTTAATTAATAATCTTTACTGTAAAACTACGATATAGCATAACTAGAGATGGTGATTTCTCGCAGAAATATTTCGTGTCAAGGTATACTCCAAGGGTGGGGAAAACTGGAGAGCCCCGAGAAAACCCTCTGACCTGTGGCATCGTTGTCCGGCACAATTTTTCACATGCAAAAATCCAGGAGAAACCCCACCGGGTGTCGAACTCGGTTCGCCCAGGTGGGAGGGGATTAGTCTCGCCACTTTACCACCGCGTCCCCAATCAACTAAAAATGACATTTGAGTAGGTAGGCGTTTGAGAACTAAAAAACTAGGGCAGTAATAATTAACTCACTGCCAATATGGTTTATGGGAATTATATTGAAATTGTTAACCATTAAGTAATAATAATGGTAACGCGAGAAGCTTGTAAAGATATTGATGGCGACTTTCTGTCACATGTTTCATGGTTATGCGGCATTTTCACATAATTTTTTTTGTACGCCATCAGCTAAAGGATAAATCTTGCCTGATGAAAATAATGGCCATTACTCTGAATTTCGAGGAATAATACCGTGCGTCCTGGATTCTAGCGCCGCAGGGCTATAAAGCCGACTGTACATTCCAGCCGCGTGCCAAGGTCAACCATATTACTCCTCTCATCATTCTCACAAACTGCTAGGAATGCCGGGGGACCCTTATTGGTCCCGGGACTACGCGGACCGGCGAGGTATTCGTCCCACATTCTGAGGACCGCCGCGGGGGGCCCTCCGCAGTCTTACTAAGGGGGCGGACGTTTTCTCGGAGAACCAACGGAAATCTCGTGCCGGACACGGGAGTACGACACACCACTTCCTGTTTCTTAAATTAGCTCTCGCTCGTAATCAGAGGCACCCGATTCTCTCGAGAAGATTTCTTGTCAGGTTGCACTTCGAAACACCAACTCCACTCCACTTAGGCGATCGGTTGGCTTCAACTGCCACTCGTCTTATGTACCTGACCACGAATCACAGACGTGCAGCGCCGAAGGGAACTTTTCTCATTGGCCCAGTCAAATATCACGCTGTCTTCGACGAAGGCACGCGGTCAATAACGGAAGAAAGATTGCAGGTGTGTAAGTAGGATATTGAAATCTAGCTTCCGTGCAGTTCTCTTCGCGAACATCGAGTGGCCCAACTCAAAATTGTTAGAGTAATTTCTAGGGACACCAATTTGTAGCGAAAATATTTAACACTTAGGCCATAATTTAGTGTGTAATAGTAAACACACCTGCAGCTTCAATATTTCCCTGTGATAAGCCTATCTAGATAACTAGATCTTCGGAGATAGGGCTAGAACGACGCGGAGATTGAGCTGCAAAATAATTAAATGCAGCGAGAAAAAGAGCTTTGTTGAATAAAACACTGTTTGTTACAATCATATTAATTGTTTGTGTAGGACAATGAAATATTTTGTTGGTGAAGCCACAATTGTTTTGTTATTCTTATATGGTTGCCTCAAACTGCAAGATTTTGTTTTGAAACTGAGGATTAACAGTTTTGGTCGTTATAGAAAAGAGGAAAGTACAACTGAGATCGAACCAGCATCACTTGTGCTCAAACACTGCGCCATAGCAAGCACAGGTGAGTAACTGCAGTCGAAATTGGCATGTTTTTAAATACATTCTTTTCAAATACTGTACATCGTACGTGAATAAATAATTAAAACATTACAGTTTTACTACGTATTTTTATGTTGAACTTGTTTTATTCAGATTTTTGTATCATTATTAAGCATCAGTTATTGCACTAATAAAAACTGTTATTATACTAATTGTCACAAAAAATTTCAAACAAATTTTTGAACTATAATTTTGACCGAATGCAAACAAACGAGTGGCGAAGAAAATACGAACAGTTTATTAAACTAAATAATTGGTTGAAGCTACGTTTTTTTTTTGGCCCAACACTGAAGTTTTGGTTTATTCAAGGTCGTATTTTGTTAGATGAACAAAATCAACTTTGTTGTTTTTATAATTCTGTTTATTTAACAAAATATTTTGTTTGGGCTTGTAGGTATGTGTCCGAACACATACCTACAAGTATTATGTTGGCTGGAACAAACGTTTCTCTCAGTGTGGCTGATGAATCGGGAACACGCCGAGGAAACACACCCGGCAAAGAAAACATCCGTTACGTTTTGACCTCGCCAGGAATGGAAGCCTTGGTTGGATAGAGTGATCTGACCACTACCTCGCTAAGGCTCGTCAGTGTGAGAAGCCATTCAGTTTTAGGACTTCCTCGCCCAGAATTATGGTACTGCAGAACTGAACGTCTATAATGCTCGCAAAACCAAAGTCGCCAACACGTGAAGTTTATTTGAGATTGGAAAAAGCAGCTAGATGCAAAATTTGTTCTCGCAAAAAATTAACAACCTTAGTGATTATATTTGGAACGAGTCTCTCTGTAGAGCTGCTAAAAACCACTTCTTTGTGAGACCTTCCTGCTACGGAGACCTTTGGCAACTTACTCACGCTGTGCCTGCTTGAGTTAGGCGGCTCTTAACATCGAGGTGAGGATGGAGCAGCACCGGAATGCAAGAGCGGAAGAAACGGCAGATCCCTGAGGAAACCCGCCGACCAGCGGCATCGTCCGTCACGATACCCACGTGCGACCCCACCGGAAATCGAACCTGGTTAGTCATGGTGGTAGGCGAGCGTTCTAGCCACTGGTCCACCGCGGCCCCTGGGCAAGCACTAGTTGAGCGCTAAATGTGGTCATGATATTCGCAGCGTTTCCTGCCTGCTACCTGTTAGCGGAGCCCGGCGGATGAAGCAGCATCTCGCGCTGAAGGACTCCAGGCAGATGAACCTTCTTGCACTGTTGCTCCTGAATCCGTCATTAGCGGACTGTTCCTCTTGCCTTGCTCTTGCCAGTCGACAGGCTCCCAAGTGAGAAAGAGGCTTCTTGCGAGAAGAGAGAGAACGAGTGCCAGAGGAGTAAAAAAAACTAATTCCTGATCCCCAACCTCCTCCTGTGCGAACAGCAGTCTCCCGAGCAGGTCCGGGGTAACCCCTTTCCTGTGTTACACTCCGCCCAGCACGCGGTGGTTGTCCTCATTGTTGGACTTCAAGTCCCTTGTTAGCCGCGCTTTCGCCACGGTAATTACAGCGTCCGCCCGCCGGGAGCGCTAGTGTCGACTCCGCCATGGAGGTTCCGACACTGGAGGAGCAACAGTCTCGCGGGACTGAAGCCTGGATGTACCAGCGGCGAGTAAACGCTAATTTACAAGGAATAACCTTGGGTACCCAGTTGCCGAGAAAATCCTTTGTGAGACTACACAGTTTTCTTGTAAAATCTGCAAAACATGTGTTTGTGATATTACAAATGATAGGTTTGAAAAACAACTTAAATTATCTTAAACTGTACATAGAATAATTTTTTCTTAAAGAGCTGCCCAAATCTCTTCACTCACATAATGCCAGACGATCGGCAACAATGGACAGGCCATTTCCCACTTAGGCCATTAAATGTAGGATTCGCTAAATTATATATTTGAGGCTGGAAACTGTAAAATGTAGTCTATATTTTACAGTTGCCAGTCTCAAACATATGATCGCCAAAGATGACCAGGCAACCGGAAATTTCTCGCCATGGTCTATTTTATGAGAACATACTAATGTTTGGCCTAAACGTTAAGCTTCAAAAATGTATTGAAAACAACTGCGCAATTAACATTTATTTAATGCGTAAACAAGAAACCACATTTGCATTGTTTTGGGAGCCAAATGACAGCGGTAACAGTGTTGCATCAACTGTGCTATAGCACGCCATCACGTGGTTATTCATACCTCCGTGACGGCGAGGCCATTTCCCAACTGGCAAGTTAGTAATGTCACGTGATCGCCTGTGGGGCGTATCCGAGATCGTGAGGTATGGAGGTCTTAATAAAAGTAAAATAACTGAATTTACATCATTAAACCAGCTATCTTCACTATTACTCTTTTTATTTCTCAATGAGCGCACTATTTAATGTCTATCTCAACTCTGATTCGTCCTTCTCTATGTCTCTGGTTATAGTCAGTTAACTCACATTCATCCTTAACAAATTTTCAGTCTCTATGTTGCCATCATTTGTAATGTCTTACACTCTCACATACAGTGCGGTAGTAAGAACAAGTAAATATGATCACAGTGCAGACTTCAATACTATAAGCACCCAACAACAGTTTCTCTACTACCACTGGTTGCTGTCTACTTGAGAGGGCGCTTTCATATTTGACCGGGCCACTCAGAATTCGAAAACATCGGCACGGCACCTACGTGATACGTGTGCAGACAGTTAACATGCGTCAAAAAGTAATTCAGCCAATCAATACAAGTAAACGACCCTACGGTGTTTCGAAATGTAACTTGTCTTGAAATATTTTCGCGAAATCTCACTGCCCCTACCAATAGTCCACCCGGCCAGGTCACATTATTCACTGCACCGATTCTCGCTCGCCACTCGTTGCTCTTCTCGCCCGTCGTCTATCGCTAAAGGTCGCGCCATCGCCCAAACTCCAGAAACTCAACTCCCGGCTCGGAGGCCGGACGCTCTTTAATTGTCACTGGCCTTGACCTGGAAGGTTCGCCGCACCTCGAGTCACGCTGAGAGAAAACAATGTCATTAATCCAGAAAATTCTTCAGACAAACGCGGAAATTCAATAAGCTGGAAGTCAGGATCGCGCGAGCCGCAGCAGATTTATCGCGGCGGCATGCCTTTCGTAACAAGATACGCGCGTATTTGATAATCCCTCGCCTGACCTTCCAAACATCCCTCGTGACTTGCCCCCGCTATCATGTCTCCCCCGCTTACTCGTGCAGGACAAAGCAGCGGGCGCGTAACAGGTAATTTAGTTTTCAGACTAACTTGGCAAAACGAATCATGGCAAAAAAAAACACTATACCTAGATCACATAGTACTTATGAACACGAAGGTGAAACAGCTGGCTTATTCCGCAAACTACAGCTGCACACGCCAGGAAAATGGCGCCACTTGCCACCGACACGTAGAAACGCCGTTCGCCAACTAGCGCCTGGTAACTAACTCGCCTGACTGCAGCCCAGCGTATAGGAACCCGTCTCAGCAAGGAGTAGCCAATTAGAGGTCGGGGCCCGTTCCCAGAGCATCGCACAACCAATCAGTGAATGGGTACGCCCGCATCAAAGGAATCGCCAATCCGTTTCGTGTCCGTATGCCTGTCTGCTCTGTGTCTCGATTTTACACGCATCTCACGTCTACCTCGTCTTCAGTTTCATGGTGTTATTGGCGGGGGCCTCCTGATTTTCGCTAACAGATTCCAGGACTAGCTTCACTGCAAAACGCATTAGATCAGGAACACGTTCGTGGTTGGAGGATGCCAACTTTCACGCGTCTTACCTCTCTGCCAGCCATTCACGGACGTTCAATGTCGGGGTAACTTAAGTCTGATTGGCCCAGTCGAGTATAAAAATGGTCTTCTCACGCCGACAAGTGGCCAATAGCCAAAGGAAATTTGCAGGACTGCACGCACGAAGTTTAAGTACAGCCTACCTGTAAATCTTTTCGCGAAAAGGCAGGTGATCCTGAATATTGGTTCCTGACGCGTACACGAGTAGTGTACAGCATTGAGCAAGCACACTGTAAGAACTTTTTCTGTTAAACTTCCCAACGTGTAATGGAAGTTTTTAACCTATACGTTGGGCCATTGACTTTTCGCGTAAAAATCGGAGCACACAGTAGACTCCAATACTATATACACACCTCAGCTGTTGTTATACCTCCATTGACTGCTGGTGCCGTGTCCGTCTATGACCAAGCCACTCAGGACTAAGTAACTCCGACACTGAACCTTCGTGATTCGTGCGCAAACGGTTTACACGAGCCAGAACCTTTTTTAAGCCAATTAAAGAAGCTGGACGACCTTACAGTGCCTTGGACTGTATCTTGTCTCGAAATTTTTTCGCGAAATATCACTGTCCCTACCTATACGTAATGTGGGACAGTCACCATGCATTAGTTCACAAATACAGGAGTGTGTAGCACTGCTACTACGTGTATTTGGTAGTGACTGTACCCGTTTGGTTACGTATACCTTTTTCAGGAGCGCTACCACGTTTGTGTAAGGAAGAACCTCACCACAACAGTTCCTGTATCATTCCTAAATACTGATGCGGTAAATGTCCGAACTATTTCTTAGAGTGACTGTTGTCGTACCTTGCAACAATATACCGTCCGCACGTCTACGATACCTCCATGGACACACCAACCAGTCATCGACCGCACCGCAAGTTTAAAGTAGATGTCGTGTGCGGCCACCCCTATCCCTTCCCCTGCCAGGATACCACTACTCAAACTACCCCCCCTTTTTTTTCTGCCAGCCCTCCTTTTTTTTACCCACGTTTGTCCCTGACGACGTCAAGTGCTCCAGGCTGAGGAATGAAAAGGTAATTAGCGTTCTGGTAGGCCGGCGGTGAGCTGCACCCACACAAGTGGTAAATGCAGGGAAAAAAATGGGACCGCTTGAAAAAAAAAGTTTAACACCTTTATCACAACGCCCTTGTACAGTACCGGTAACGCTCTGTTGATATTTCCTCGCTTATATAATCCCGGGGCAGATACAGGAGTCAATCTTGTAAAACGAGGGCAGGAAGGGCGTGGGGTCGTAGTTTTGAACGATCTCCAACATCATGATATTTTTAGATTTGACTCAATTTCGTTATGTAAATAAGATACTATTACCTTCTTCATTCAAATATTTGTACCTCATTTCCTTTTAATTTTACGTGTCAGTGCTTCCACACTTGAAGTTGAAAACTTTCCTAGTAATATCTTGAGTTCCAGTAAAAGAGCAAATTGTCTTTCCAGAATCTTCCTTAATATTGTTATAATGCTTTACATAAATAAGTTGCATACAATTACAGGAGCAGGGTTGAGCTCTTGGGGTGGGATGGATTTACCCTTCCCCCTTTTCCCTTTTGTATTAGCCCTGACAATTTCTTGTACTCCCATTAATTAAAATTTGTCCATTTGTCAGGTGACTAAGTATATGCTTTAAACCGAGGTGCAAGTTTTTCCTGAAAGGTTCTCAACGTCTTTAGCTCCCATGTCTATAATCTAAGATGTGTTGCACATGAAGGTTATTTATCGTCCGCACTGTACACAATAAGAAATCAGTAGCGTGTGTTTTGAGAGTCGGTCTTGAGAAAAATGTCATTTGTAGAAGTTTCTGCACCTCTCATGTGTGAATGGTTTATGTCGACATCGAAGAACACGCATCACGTTGTTCACTGGTTGCGAGAAGCACGCTCCACAAAAGTACAAAGCTCATCAAAATACTGAATAATCGCAACACACTAGGGACCCGTACATTTGGCGAGCTCATTCGAGGACAAGCCAGGCTGCAAGAATATGTATATTCAACTTCATTTCTAACTAGATTGCAGACGCCCTAGACGAATTTAAGCCAGTAAGTAAACGGCAATGAAAAAAGGACCTAATACAGTGCTACCTGCTCTGATGTAAAGCTGATAAATGTGCCAATGAACAATTAACGGAGGCTCAAGTACCCAGAGAAATGTGGAGTCTAATTGAATGACAAATTAAGCTACGTAATTTACGAGTCTGTATGAAAATTAAGGTGTGTCTGAATTAAGTAAAAAGTGTTTACGCTTCGTATTAGATAATATAATACATTTGTTATAGCCTTCAATATATTTTGCTTCGCCAATTATTACTCATTATTCATAACATATGAAAAAAATATATATATTTCATTTGGGAACCGCGGTGGCTGAGCGGTTAGATTACTCGTCTCTCACCAAGACGAACCGGGTTCAATCCCCGGCCGGGTCACTCCCGGATTTTCGTAAGTGGGAATTGCGCCGGACGATGCCGCTGGTCAGCGGGTTTTCTTGGGGATCTCCCGTTTCCCCCGACCTAGCATTCTAGCGCTGCTCCATTCTCGCCTCATTTCATTCTCATCGGTTCTCAAGTCCTCGTTTCTAAGAGCCACCCAAATATATATATATATCTCTATATCTCTCTCTCTCTCTCTCTCTCTCTCTCTCTCTATCTCTCTCGTGTAGGTCTGAGAGGTATTAAATGCACGTGTGCTTGAAAAGTTTAACTTTATCTCAGACTAATTCAGAAACTTTCCCGGTCACTGCTAATGGCATTCATTAGACTTAACACGCGAGTGGACGGGCACTATTGGAGACCTAGGGTGGTGCTAAGCTAACAGATAACGGAGATCTCGGGGCCTAGGGTGGGAGCTGGGCAGTGGAATGCAAAGGGATGTTCGCCCCAGCATTGATCCAGTCCTTCGCCAACACGCCCGATAAACCGACTTCCCCCCCCCTCCCGCCTGTCACGTTGACTATCGACTGATCTGCAAGAGGATTCTGCAAATCGATTCCTGTTACACCGGCGAATTTTTTTTTGTGGAGCCAGTAACCGACTCATGGTTCGAGCAGAGCCGTATTTGAAGCCGGGAATGATCCCGTTCACACCCAGAGTGCACAAATGTGTATAGTCTATTCGAGGTATATTTTCACTTTTTGAATCAAACCTTTGAAAAATCGCCACATGTACGACGTGTTTGCCTGAACGTACCACGCAGTCCACTGCAAGCGTTTCTTACTTATGTTTACGTAAACTTATCACATTTCCGGTTAAATTTAACTTTTATAAACATTTTAATATTTTGTTTATAATTAAAAAAATATAAAAACAGATAGAAAGTGTGTTTGGAATACATAGTAAGAAACATTTATCATGCAAAATATTATTAAACTGGCTGCGCACGAATGCAGTGTCCTGTCCCTTTGGCGTAGTTATCTGAACGTAGTTAAGCTTTGCTTGCATGAGGTGGAGTAATAGCCTGAAAGTAGAACTTTAACAGGGCTTCAGAAAAGTTTGAAGTTACCATAAATGGTCTATACTAACGGACGAGAATTTTTTTTTTTTTTACTATTACTAGGTCCACCTGTTTTTTGCTAAACTATTTCAGGAATACTTGTACTCCAAAACACGATAGCTCAGATCCACTTTCGTGATTGGAACATTTCAACTATCACGCATTGCAGGTGTCTGCCATCGAATCACGGACACTCAGTGTCTGAGTTACCTAATTCTGATTGGCAGTCGTCGACTGTCTACCGAAAAAGACTCGTGGCTAATAACCGAAGGAAAACTGCACGTATGCCATAGGTAGAGACCTGAGAAATTCGCGAGTTCAATGACCTGCAGGTTATACTCTATTGTCGTATGTAAAATAATGCAAATATCACTGTTCATTGGTTGCTTGTTGTATTAGCGGAAGACGGTGATACGGTATGCATTTTATTGTGTGTTAGTTATTGGCTCAGAGTTGTTCAGGAGGTGTAAACTAACGGGTGGGCCAATAGAATAAGCAACACAAACGTACGAGGTTTTGAATTCTAGCTTGTCCCGAAATGAAACAGAGAATTTTTCAGGTCTCTAGCCTTAGGATATTGAAGTGAAGCCTTCACGTACATATTTTCGAGAGAAACAGGCGGGCCCTCGCTATTACTGTACACTGCGAAGCAAAACACCATATATATTCCTTGCGAGTAACTGATTCGTAGACCACATTACTCTTCTAGGTTATGACTGGTTCATATTACTATAGCTGAAGGTAATTGGTGGACTGTTAAAACGATCACAGTTTGGAATAACTTTCATATTCAATTCGCGTGATCACGAAAGCGCATTAATGCCCCTTAGAACCCGGACAGAGTGTAGGGAGGTCATAAACTTAGTTCAAAGTTCATTAAGACATTAATGGAGACCACAGACGTTCACGCGTGCTATTTAAACACACAGCAGATAAGTACGCAGACACGAAATGGCGTAATGGCGTGAAGGCTCCTTTGATGTCTACCTACCCATTCTCTGATTGGCTGCGCGAGGCTTCGGGAATGGGTCGCGTGTCTAATTGCCTACTGCATGCTGCAAATGGTTTTCCGTATACGCTGGGCTGCCACCTGGCGAGTAAGTTACAAGACGCTGATTGGCGAACGGCAAGTGACGCCATTTTGCTGGTGAGTGCGGCTGGAGTTTGCGGAATAAGCTGGTATTTCCCCTCTGTATTCTTAAATATTAACGTCCATTACAGAAATCGTGTTTTATATCACATCATAACAAAACAAAAGGTCAATGAAATATAAAAAAAAAAAGACACTTAATATGTTGAACTATTTTTTGTGAACATTTTTGCTTTAAGTTGATTGTAACTACAAGCCAAAATTTAGCCAATTTTTTTTATGTCAAAACTACGGAAAATTCATTTTTTTTAATAGACTCAGAAAATATATCTCAAAAATATATTTTGATGAATTTTAAGCTCTCCCAGCACCGAGTACTTAATAAGTTTGAATAAACAACATTTTAACACACTTTCAAATCTTCTGTGGACATAATACTGTAAATTCTCTGTAGCATAATTTAAACCAATAAATTTTAAAATGTATAACATAACCTTTATTTAACCTGTTCGGTCTAACATTGTTTCCTGCTTATGTGCTGCAATCACGTAATTTTTTGGTATAAACTGTACTTGTGTTCAGCATTTTTCTCGTTGCCAATGAACAGCGTGCTGTATGCATGATGTTAATGGCATTAAGAATTCATGTCAAAGAAGTGTAGAAAATTCAACAAATCAGATTAGCCATAAGAAAGGCTCTCAGAGTATTAGACGCTGATGCTTTGCTGTGTACAGTTTGTTCATAACTGTCGTTCATTTGCAACGTGTACGGTGACTGATCGGGCTAGCTTGAAATGTAGATGCAAATGAAAATGTGCAGTATTTAATTAATTTTAAACGCAAAAATGAAAGCTTAAGCCGATTGCCTTTAACATAAGCGTACAGCTCATTGGCTGTGATAACGAAACAAGTGCTGTATCGCCTTAAAGTACAGCACGCATAACAAATTGTCTTGTTTGCAAGCAAATCGGGTTTTAAATGAATTTAAACGTCGCTCCACCAAACTTTATTACAGATATATGCGTGTGTGTAACTTATATTGCATAGGGACACCTGTTTCTCGCAAAAAATATTCCATTTTCGCTCACATCCACTTTTGTGATTGGGTGATTTTTAACTGATGCGCGTGTTGATGTGCAATCTGTACAAGACTCCGTATAGTACATTTGAATGTGTTAAGTGTTTGGCTTAAAAACTGTGCAGTACTTTCTAGTGTATGACATTCACGATTATTTAAACACTTTCGAAATCAATATTTGAACATTTTTACTGCCCCTACCTATATATATTTAAACGGGTACACTGAAGGGTGTGCGATCAGTAAAGTTGGTAACGACGGAAGGAAAGTAGTTCCATGTCTCAACGTTGAATTTAAAGTTTTAGATAAACGTTTACGAATAGCTAAATTATTTATTTAGCTTCCTGTTTTCAAAGGCATATAAGTAGGCGCAGTGATATTTCGCGAAAATATTTCGAGACAAGATACAGTCCGAAGCACTGTAGGGTCGTCCAGCTTCTTTGATTGGCTAAAAAATGTTCTAGCCCGTGTAAACCGTTTGCGCACGAATCACGAAGGTTCAGTGTCGGAGTTACTTAGTCCTGAGTGGCTTGGTCATAGACGGACACGGCACCAGCAGCCAATGGAGGTATAACACCAGCTGAGGTGTGTATATAGTATTGAAGTCTAATGTGTGCTCCGATTTTTACGCGAAAAGTCGCTGGCCCCACATATAAGTGTAAGAATTCGGAAAATTTGTGAAACATTTACTTTTCTGGTTATTTTCCTGTTTCACTTCGGCCGAGCACGAATAAAGTGATCTGACCTATGGTAGTGTTAACTGTGCATCTGGCGGAAGAATACACAATGTGCATACCTACAAGTAGATGTCAAGCAGAGCTTTCGATAGCGCTCAGTTTACCGTGAACAGGCTATAATTTCCCCGCGAGCACAACACGCCAATGCCTGCGAATATCAGTATAGTTTTAATGTAAACACGATACCTGACGTTTAAAAAAGCAAACCTCTATCCTAGTAAATTACGTTCGTGATCCGTCATTGCACACTGCCACACGTATAAATATGACAGCGTTTTGAAAGAAAGGGATTTCCACTGACGTGTGATGCGGTGTTTGAAATCTCTTGATTAAATGACAGACGAGATGGATTGTTGTGATATCCGCTTAAGACGAGCTCGTGTTCAGCGTTTGTAACCGCTGCTTCCTGCACGATCTACAAAACATGTCACGCTTAGAAGGAAAAAAAAAACAATATGCCTTTCAGAGTGGCCTCTGTTTGAGTTCAGTTTCCTCCCTGTTCTGATATTATTTAACTTTCCGTTCCACGTTTTACGGCTGTTGGTAACGAATATTTCTTCGTGATACCGACGTCTGTTATGTCCGCCATGACCACGCACGCGGTGACTGTCTCTGTGGACTGTTGAACGGATGCGCGTGTCGGTAATGTTATGATACTTTCTCTGAATAATTCCTCTTTGTTGTGGATCGTAGATAAGTCACCGCAATTCTATCAAAAGAGAAAAACACACAAGTAAAAAATAATATACGGTTTGAAAAAAATTTTGTCTCTTTATGAAACATGGTATTTTTTTATTTTATTATTATTGATAACTGACTGTAGTAGTATATAAATGGCGGTTCTGCGCCACCTGGCGCCTGGCAAGGGAGCAGGGAGCAGGTTGCGCGCCACGGTGANATGGCGGTTCTGCGCCACCTGGCGCCTGGCAAGGGAGCAGGGAGCAGGTTGCGCGCCACGGTGACGTCATCGGCTGTCGCGGGGAGGGGGTAGCGCGCAACCTGCTCCCTGCTCCCTTGCCAGGCGCCAGGTGGCGCAGAACCGCCATANCACCGTGGCGCGCAACCTGCTCCCTGCTCCCTTGCCAGGCGCCAGGTGGCGCAGAACCGCCATTTATATACTACTGACTGTATTGTCTGTGATTCTGATTTCATTTGTACTCCAGGCAACCTGATGGTATATGTAGAGTATATACGTATTAGTAGGGCCACTGACTTTTCGCGTAAAAATCGGAGCACACAGTAGACTTCAATACTATATACACACCTCAGCTGTTGTTATACCTCCACTGGCTGCTGGTGCCGTGTCCGTCTTTGACCAAGCCACTCAGGACTAAGTAACTCAGACACTGAACATTCGTGATTCGTGCGCAAACGGTTACTTTAGCCGTTGGTCCACACGGTGTTTGACGCCTCCTGGAGAAGGCTGGCCCAATCGTCACCTTCCACTGTGACAGCAGACAACCTATGCACAGTTGACATCGGCTTATCCGTACATACGACTGTTTAGTCTAGCCTGCAGGTCATTGAACTCACTAATTTTCTTCAAGACTCTAGGAATTACCAACACGCTTAGAGGCAGCGGTGGCGTAGTGGCCAGGGCGCTCGCCTCCCACCACGGCGATCCGGGTTCGCTCCCCGGCGGGTTCACTCTCGGATTTTCGCAAGTGGGAATCGTGCTGGACGATGCCGCTTTCCGGCGGGTTTTCTCGGGGTACTCCATTCTAGTTCTAGCGTCTCATTTCATGTCATGCCCGGGGATGACGGTCACCTACGGGTCCCAGCTGGAAAGACCGTCACTCGGAGGGCGTTGCCTTGCCCTGGGTGCACTCCCCACACGCCATTATTATTACCAACACACTTATCTTCTCTCTGGTATTACTCGTATTTATCACAAGTGAAATATTGTTATTTATAGAGAAAATGTAAGTCAAATTTAACCCAAATTAAGGCCGTTTAATGTAAACGCTTGTGAGGCACGACATATTTAGGAAATAAAATAACCAGACCCGTCATGCATGGGGTTATTTTTCCAAAATTTGATTTTAAAAAGTGTGAAGAAACCATGAAAAAACTGTAGAGTTAAGTGTTTGTGAGAAGCTCGTGATTTGTGCAGGGTAGTAACGAGCAGTACGAGCTACATAACAGCGTGGCGTGTAAAACAAACATGGAGAGATAGTGTGCCCTGGAGCGTGGCTACAAGGCTCTAGGGACACACGAATTTCTATAAAAGATTTCCGCCCAAGACAGAGTCCTGACACTTTAGCGGTCTTCCTTTGCCTATTGGCTGCGCGTCTCAGCGAGAAGACGTTCTCTTACTTGACCGGCCAGTGAGAACTAAGTTACTCCGTTAATGGAAGCCTGTGATTCGCGGGCAGATACCCAAGATGCGTAACAAGTAAAATCATCCAATCACGGAAGTGAACCTCAGCCTAAGTGTTTTGATGCACAACCAGTCGCGAAATCTTTTCGCTAAATTCGGGTGTGCCCTAATTAAAGGAAACTGCGAACGACCCACTGGGGCGTGAAGGCAGTGCGACAACTGCACGGTCGCTTGAACGCAAAAAATTGTTTTACGTTCCGGAACATGGCTGAACGTCCGTTGTAATCCTGATATTTACTTCCGCTCTGAAAGTAAGTGTAGCATGTCACCATCACTTCCGAACCACGCGGGAAGGAAAAAATACTAGCAAAACCACCTACGTTGCTAGTTTAGGCTGCGCTGTATATAAAAGGCTTGCGGCCGAAATGAACGTCACAACGACCTGTGGTCTAGCACGACACATCAGCAGGTTGCCAATGTCATTGCCTGTCTATCAGATGTTGATTTATTCCGTTATTTAATGCATTTAATGCCTGATGTTCTTACATGAATAAGTCTACACGTGTCATCAAAGTACCTGCTCAATATCCGAAATTCAGTTATGGTTGTTAATCCCTTTTTTCTCTTTAGGATTATACTTTATTATAGTTACTATAATTATTGTACACTATCTTTTTTATAGTACGTAATTTTTCATCAGTACGTTAATTGCTAGTGTTTTTTTTTTGTTCATAAGTTGGTATTATTTTTGTGTTGTTATATCACCTACTGGTGTTTTCCATGCTCTAGGTCATATTTAGTGTGTGTATAAGACTTAAATTTTGTATATTTTGTTATTTGATTTTTAATTATATACTATCACTTGAGAAGGGCTTCAGAAGAACTAGAAGTAGCGATGGATGGACCGTAGGGGAGGTTTAGTAAACGTGTTGTGCTGGTTAGCGCCGGGAGCTCACAGCGCATTAGGGAACTCTCTGGCGGGGAAACTGCGTCGCCTTATCTCTACTCAGTAGCGGCACGGCACTCCTGTAGCATCACTTGGCCTAGTTTCCAGTTGTCGAGGCACAGCTAGTGAGGGAGACCACTGCAGCGCCGAGTCGTCTAACATGGAGCTTGGCGACTGAAGAGATTTGGTCTTGAGAGCCGAGGAGGGTGATTGACGTGAGTATGGAGAGCCGCCGGAATGAAACTGTGGGGGAAACGGGAGAACCCCGGGAAAACCCGACAACCAGCGGCATCGTCCGGCACGATTCCCACGTGCGAAAATCCTGTGACCCGGCCGGGGATTTAATCCGGTTCGCCTTGGTGGAAGGCGAGCAGGCTAACCGCTCAGCCACAGCGGCCCCCGATGGAGCTGAGGAATGGGGTCTCACAACCTAGTCTTTCTCTAGCTCCAGATTAACACATCGCCTTCAAAAAATTAGAAACAAATCTGGGATTGTTTTTTATCCAATGAACTGTTGAAACTTTAACCATGTCATGGCCATTGTAGGCACTCATAAACATGTTGCACAGGAATGTTATATTTGACCGGTACTCTACTCTACGAGGCTCAGTGACCAATGATCTTGCCTATGGGTAACCGATTCCTAAACCATGCTACTGTACTCCGTTATTACTAGTTTATATCACTGATCGCCAAACGCAATGACCACAACTTTTTGGTTGTTATAACTATGCAAGTTCTGTGGTGGCTCAAGTACAGCACGCTTAAAACATTTCTCGTTTGCAACAACAGAAGTTATAAATTAATATGGGAATGAAAGTGATGAGGTTCAACTTCACGTCTTGCGCAGAAATGTTTCTCTTCCGTGCCATAATGACAGTTTCAAGGTAATTGTAAAATTCCAAATTTCTATAGTCGGAAATATTTACCGAGTTGCTAAGTATTTAGTATAGCCTGTTCACAGTTAATTCAGCACTTTTGAAATGAACATTTGAGAAATGCCACAGCCGCTACCTGCAGATATTTAAACGGGCACACTGACTACCATGCGCCTAGTAAAGTTGGTTACGATAAAGGGAAAGTATTTCTATGTCTTAAAGTGTAACTAAAATATCTTTATGTACGTAAGTGCAAGAGTAAGCCATTTTGTAAAATATTTCCTTTTTTTCCACTTATTTCACAGCTTCACTTGATCGACGCATGAATAAAATGGCCAAACCCACGTGGTGTTAGTTTCACATATGATTGAGCATAAGCAATCCGCATACAAGTTGATCTCTAAGCAGAACCTTCTACGGTGTCCGGTTTACCGTGAACAGCAACTGTTTAATATTTATACGATTGAATTGACAGCTGTAGAAAGGCTGGAACTAGCTGATAATTTTAATGTTTTTATTATGTTATTTGTGGCAATATTTTACGTTCATAATTCTGATTTCGAGTTCGTACTGCAAAATAAATCAAATAGCTTAACCTTTACAATATAATTTTTTTTGTTTAATTTTACTTCACAGAGACCTAATTAGAATCAAATGAAAGAATCCGAAATAGTGAGCGACGAAAAACCTTAACCAATTTAGAGTGTGCACACAAAATTATATTTGGCCATTACTTTTAACTTCTGGATGAAGTAATATATCCTGTGGCTAGGTCATTTAGTAACAGCTGTAGTGCTTAAAGTTGTACCTGATTCATATCATTATCGCCAAAAACAAAGCCTACAGCACATTAAGATAACTGTTTCAAACACAAAAACAATATATATTTGACGCAACTTTCTCAGAGAATACCGCCAGATTACAATATTTTCGCCGACCTCCCGGTTGGTTCGCCGACGGTCTGGGGTGCGGGTGGTTCTGGGTTTTAATCCTAAGTAAGCCACGGATGTCAGTTTAAGTTAGGTCATAAGTAGATACGATGGCTTATCGAACGGAAAGTAGACTGTTTGCAAGGATTAACGCACTGTCAACAAGTCCGAAAGTTCTCTTTCCTGATTGGCCGTGTAATGGATCTTTTACCCCATTTCACTGGACCAATGAGGATTCTGATAATATAATGCAGAACGTTCGTGATTGGTCCGCAAACCACTTGACCGATTCAAATCCTCGTTCAGCCAATCATGAACGAATAAAGTAGTTGGTTTTAGAGAAGATATGTTGGCTCAAAAAAATGTTTACGATTTTCCATCATTTCTAGTGATAAGTTAGTTTGTAAACCGTCTCCTGATAAGCCTTCAGGCATAACCCTGGGGGACGTTAATAAGCCCTTTCGAAGGCAATCCAAAATCCAAAACAAAGTATTAATAATTTTTTTTTTGTAAATCAAATATTTACCCTACATTTTAGAAGAAAAAAATACTTAACATAAAAATTGGGAAGATTTCTTAACGTGGCAGTAATCCTCACGAAATTTTAATTCTTTTTCGAAACGCTTATCTGTAAATCAATGCATTGAGGAGAAATTTATCTAACATTTGACATTCATCTTTGATATTTAAACCTCGCGGCTGCAGGGTTGGTAGGCGATGTGATACACTACGACAGATCTTAGTCTAAGACTAGCGGATTTCTCCGTACATCCAAACGATTACTCCCTCATTGAGCTTTCTGCATTTTCCAAAGCCAGACACAAAAGAATATTTAGAGATCTCCGGCTGGAGTACAGTAACTTTAGGATAAGGCATCCCAGCTCCTTTTTATCTCCTCGCGGTTTTCCTCATTAATTTTGTTAATGGCATTGGGGAGATTGAAATACAGGGCCGGGAGCCAAATAAAAAAAAAGGAGGAGGGAGTAAGAAATCGAAACAAAGCCTGGGAGGGTGGTGGGGAGGGGGCGGGAAGAGAATATCTAGTCTCTTAAATTGCATTTCGGTTTTCTTTGTTTTACCACGCGTGCATATCCCTGTGTCCCTCTCTAGCATGCTATATGCGAGTCGGAAGGCAGGCCATACGTTCAAGTTGTCGAGTGTTGCTAACGCGAAGGAAAATAGAACGGCGAGGGCAGGACTCTCTCTGTCTCTCTCTCTCTCCTCGTCCCTCTGAAGAGATCCGAGAGGCAATCCGGAGTTCCGTATGCGGGAGGCAAACTCGTAAAAAGTATGGTTTCGCGAATGGACGCGAATCGGGAGCTTCTGAAGACCGCCGAACTCAGTTTTTTTTTATGGCTTCTGTGCTCGTGTGCGAGTTATTTATTCTCTCGCTTCTTGTTTTCTCTGCTCGTTGTGACCCTCTGCAGATGGAAGATATATCGGGTTCGCGTGAGTGTATTTAAAAAGTTCTTCAGATAACCGAGATAGTATGCACAGTAAAAAAAAAATTAAAAAAATCTGATTTTGCTGAGAAATTGAAACAGTACAGATATTTGCAGATTCATTATTAACCCCTTAACGTAAACGTTAACTTTTCATTTCGGGAATTGCAAAAAAAAATTGCGTGAATAGTACTTAGTCCATTCACGGTAACTTCCAAATTTTCTGAAAACCTTCTTAGCACACACGTTTACGTTTAATTTCAGGTGTTGCAAAAAAGGAAACTCATAGTGCGAATACTTCTTACGAATTTCTTATAAGAACTAACACTTTGGAATATATGGAAAGTGTTTAAGCAGATCCACAGCCTAAGAAGCTATCAATAATAAAATAGTTGGTATGTCAGCAGCAACTAACAGCATTACCCAGGGAAAGACGCTGTATCTATTGATGCTAGCTTATGACTAGGGGCAGTACGATTCCCACTTGCGAAAATCCGAGAGTGAACCCGCCGGGGATCGAGCCCGGATCGCCGTGGTGGGAGGCGAGCGCCCTGGCCACTACGCCACCGCTGCCCCTAAGTGTGTTGGTAATTCCTAGAGTATTGAAGAAAATTAGCGAGTTCAATGACCTGCAGGCTAGACTAAACAGTCGTATGTACGGATAAGCCGATGTCAACTGTGCATAGGTTGTCTGCTGTCACAGTGGAAGGTGACGATTGGGCCAGCCTTCTCCAGGAGGCGTCAAACACCGCGTGGACCAACGGCTAAAGTTAAATAAACGCATGTGTTTTGAATTCTAGCTTGTCCCAAAATAAATCCGCGAATTTTTCAAGTCTCTACTAATAGGTAGGGGCAGTGATATTTCGCGAAAAGATTTAGAGACAAGATACAGTCCAAACCACTGTAGGGTCGTCCAGCTTCTTTGATTGGCTAAAATATGTTCTGGCCCGTGCTAACAGTTTGCGCACGAATCACGAAGGTTCAGTGTCGGAGTTACTTAGTCCTGAGTGGCTTGGTCAAAGACGGACACGGCACCAGCAGCCAATGCAGGTATAACAACAGCTGAGGTGTGTATATTTTGTTGAAGTCCACTGTGTGCTCCGATTTTTACGCGAAAAGTCACTGGCCCTGCCGATGAACGACATGAGGATGGATTTCCCTCTGCGCGGACTGTACGGGCACGCTTCCGCGAACGCAAAACAATCGGTTAAACCACACAACACCTGGGATTCTCCCCGTAATTACCACCCCCGGGCGGTATTAAGCAGGCTGCGGTTAGCACCGAAAAGAGGGACCAGGAAGGGAATTTCCGCGCCGATCTACTCCCCGCCACGGGGAATTGATCCGACGATGCGGCTGTGTCTCTGTGTCCGCCGTGGGTCGTAAAAGTCTAATCCCTTCGATAAAACCCTCCATTTCTTTCTCCAGCACGGAACATCCGACGGCGCCATAAAGAAGGACAGCAAATGCACCTAAATATTCAGCAACGATGACGACGGCGGAACGTAAACCGCGGTATCTTGGGGATTCACGACGGGGAAAGTGAAGCCGACCACGTCTGGAGCTACTCCCCTCCCCGGAGTCTGCGTCCGTTAGCGTTACCGTAACGTAGAACACTTGACGAGCAACGTCGAGCTATTTTCTCGAGACTGAAATGTAAATATATATATATATTTTTTTTTCATAATATCAATTTCGTGTAGTTCGCGAGGCGGGAGGGAGGCAGTAAGGAAGTGGCTGTAAAAAAATAGTTCCGGTTCATGATCCCCCGAGTCGGTGTACCAGATGCGGTCTATGCCCGTTGAGATGGGGAAAGTGATCCCGAGGAATGGCGGAAGGTAAATAAATTACACTTCCAGTCGCTGCTCCCGCCGTTCAGGCAGGGACGAAATGGATGAGACGAGAAGATCGCGAATAAAAACGAAGCCGGCTGTGTTGCGCTATGGACACGTCTTTACCTGGGCGCACGGAATACTTAAGGCGGGAGCACAGCTGGCACTTGAGATGCGTTGCTGCGTGTTTTTTTTTTTTTGGCGAAACTATTAAACGTGCCCTCCAAACAGGCTTACCTACGAAAAGGAAATTCATTCCAGACGATGATGTAATGGTACTTTCAAGACACTACGCGCATTGGAAATGCATTCTTTTGACGCCCGACAACATGGCTACAAACGGCTTTTTTCAGGCTGCTGTATCTTAAAATTTACGAACAGGGTAGATGCGAAACTACGGTAGATTCATGCGTTGGACTTCGTCACATTCCATAAAATTACAGAGTCATGTTCAGGCGAGTCGCCGACGAGAGTAAACTGAACGCCAGTACAGAGGCCTGCACGTAGCGGCGGCGGCGCCCTTACTGCGCGTAGGAGAATCGCTCTTATCGCTTCCGCGCATTTCGGCCTCGGACGCGTGGAAAAGCTCCAGGTAGGCTGGGGGCCTTAAGCCTCGCCCTGTACAGTAGTGACCAAAAAATAGCCTTCCTGTGCGTTATGCACATAGTTGTGTGCACTGGGTCAGAATGGGTTTATTTTACTGTATTTGCATTTCAACTTTTCTAAAAAGTGGCATACTAACATATTAACCCGTTCGGTCACACGTTAATATCAGTGTTCGATTGTTGCAATCGCGTAAATTTTTGGTATTCTCTGTACTTATGTTCAGTACTCGTCTTGCAACCAATGAACAATGTGCTGCGTGCCCTATGATATTGACATTAACCACTCATGTCAAAGAAGTGTATAAAATTTCCACAAAATCAGTTTAGACGTAAGGAATACTATGCACTGATGCTTTGCTATGTACTCTCGGTCAGACGCGGGAGGGACTTTATGAGGTACAGTACGCCGGTTCGCCTGGAGAGCGCGCCGCGATCGCGCGTGTGCGAGAGGGCCAATAACGCGCGGCACGTGACGGCAATGGCGTCCCTCGCGGCGGATGCGTTTAAGCTATTGGTCATTAACCGAGTCGCCCCCAGTAATTAACCGCCTCCGCTGCCCAGCACGCTTACGTGCCAGGGGTCAGAGGTGGGGACATTCTCGCGAATTCATCCCACCGAGCACATACTAAATTTCAAAACACCTGTATAACCAAGCAGCTTTCGCAGTTGGTTAAGGAATTTATTAGCAGAGCCACCTGTTCCCGGAAAACTGTTTTTGCGTGGGCTAGGCTTCATTATCCTATATGCACACTTGTGCCGTTTCATTTCGGGACAAGCTAAAATTCAAAACCTCGTACGTTTGTATTGCTTATTCTATTGGCCCACCCATTAGTTTACACCTCCTGGACAACTCTGATCCAATAACAAACACACAATAAAATGCAGACCGAATCACCGTATTCCGTTATAACAACGAGCAACCAATAAACAGTGATATTTGCATTATTTTACATGCGGCAATGGAGTATAGCCTACAGGTCGCTGAACTCGCGAATTTTGCGGGTCTCTAATTATAGGTAGAGAACTGAACAATTCACGTTAATTATTAGCATCAAGCTAAAACTCACTGTACTTCATATACTCGAGCCGGCGTCATTTCTCCATTGACTACTGCCGAGATATGAAGACACGCCCTTTCTCAGTGAACTGTACGTGATTGGGGCATTCAATAGATAAATTTTTTATTTAGAAAAATAATTTTTTACTAGAGGCGACGTTTTTGTAATGCCCTGGCGAAATTCGCGAAACAAAAGAAAGCCATAAATAAACGTACTAGTTTCTTTCAGAATAAAAAAAAATTATGTCACGCTTTGGTAAACCGAGCTGAATTTAGCTAAGTCCCCGAGGTGAAAAATCTGTCGAGAAGACAGATCTGGCAATGTTTCGCACGTATCCTCCGATGTTACACAGTCTATTACAACAGAGACTGTACCTAAGTAGTTCCGAGAGAACTTCGCTTTCAGAGGTCTCATCCGCTTTTATAAACTTTCGTTGTACGGCCAGGAAACGTAAAGCTAAGCTCATCTTCGTGCAAGATTTATATTCTCAAGTTCATCAAATCAGTGACGGTCCCACTTTATTAAACCCATTATGTAGACGGTAATTACTGACAATGGAAAATCGTAAAAATCTTTACTACCAGCGCATTAAAAAAAAAAAATCTGCATTCGCCCGTTTTCACGATTAGTTTTGCGTATAGTTTACCGTTTAGGTAATGCCACGAATTTATTTAGGATAGGTTAATTGTCAAGAACATGTGCATTTGAGTTTTTGCTTCTACAGGACCGTTATTTCTTAACCCTTTCCTGCCCGTTGTGGACAGTCAACATGTTGCACAGGAAGCTTATATTTGACAGGTACTGTACTCTGCGAGACCCAGTGCCCAATGATCTTTCTTGTGGGTAACTGATTCCTAAACCATGCTACTGCGCTCCGTTATGGCTGGTTCATATAACTGATCACAAAGACTACAGGTTTACTGGTTGTGATAAGAAACAGCTTACGTATACAGCACGCATCAAATATTTATGATTTGCAACACCAGAAATTAAAAAATAATGTGTGAATAAAAGGGTTAATGTAGGGGTAGCGGATAGAACACTGATGTAGTAACTCAAGGTTCGTGGGTTTGCGCCCACATCCTACTGACTAGATTTTGAGATTATAGACTGTAAATAAAAAGTAAAGGTATAGACTTGGTAAACATCGCAGTTGTTTTAATTTTCAAATTTTGCTTCAAATTGATTAAAAACATCGTTAACCAGTGCTGGCAAAACATATTTTTCTATTGGCTGTGATTCTTGCATCAGTACTGCCCATGTGTAAAATGTCAATAATCCTTTGGTTGGTCAAATTTCTGGACATCGGTTGGGGACCAACTTATAGAATAAATTTGGGCCAACGTAGGCCCGAGCGTCATCTTGATGTTTAGCAAACGTAAATTTCCAGCGTTGGCCCCAACTACAAATTTCTGCCGGGGGCCACAGAGCAGATAATTACACAGGGAGAAGATGGCGTGCGGTGCCCCGTTCTCCGATTGCCTCCGCGAGGCTCTGGGGGCGGTGCTGTACGCGACCGGCTGCCGCGTGAAGCGGAAGGTTCCCTATTGGCTGACCTTCCGGGTGGTAAGTATGTTACCAGTCCCTGATTGGAGAACTGCGTCCCTACGTGTTGTTGGCTAGTTGCGCCATTTCGCTGGCATGTGCAGCTGAAGTTGCTGTTCCGCATCTACATTTGCCAGTTCTCTGTGCTCGGCTCGTGGCTGCAGATTGAAAGACCGGATGCCAGGTAAGTGCTCCGCGTTGGCGCATTTCGTGGGCTGCTCTTAACATCGAGGTCTTGGGAGCAGACGAGGGTGAAGCGAGGTGAGTAAGGAACAGCGTCCGGAATGAAAGGGCGAGGGAAACTGGAGAACCCCGAGAAAACCCGCTGACCAGCCGTATCGTCCGGCGCGATTCTACCATGTGAAAATCCGGGAGCTACTCCACCGGGAATTGAACCCGGATCTCCTAGTTGGAAGGTGAGTAGTCTAACCACTACACCACCGTGGCCCCACGCACATACACAACTAAATACATCTGGCAACTTGTTACCTACCTCAACGTAAGTCACATCCTCCGTTGGACGACTGTAAAACAAGTATACCCACGTAACAGACATGTTCCCTGTTACCGTCACAATGAAGGAGTNGGGGGGGGGGGGTTCGGGTAGTGCATCGCTCTCGCGAGGTTTTATCCGACAGCCGCATCTGAACTGTTCGAATGAATCCCGCCAAACAAAAAAAAAACACCCCCTCCATACGTGCACAATACGTTCTCATTCCCCGTGGCGGTGTAAATCAGAATTTTTATCATGGCCGGCGAAAACCAATATTTCCGATTCAACAGTGAATTATTTTTGCTCGTAGATAATGCAGCGCTCTGAAAAATGGCTATGGGGAAGGTTAGGGAGTGGGGGACCGCATTAATGAAGAGGATGTGCTCTTTGAACTGCCAAAGTTTTGGCGAAGAGAACGTGACAACATCACTGGCGTTTTGAGAAAATTATACAGGCACTTAATTGTTAATATATGTTTATTATTTTCCTATTTCTGTTTTGCCATTTCAATAGCTTGATATTGTTAAAATGCAAACTTAAAGGTGTATCTATACTAAGGATTAAGATATATGTATATAGACAATTACTATCCCTAATATAACATAATTAATGAAAGCCATTAAAATTTGAATGTTCAGTCATTTAAAAGTAGAAACCTGAAAAATTCGTGAGTTCAATGACCTGTCGGCTATACTCCATTGTCGTATGTAAAATAATGCAAATATCACTGTTCATTGATTGCTTGTTGTATTAGTGGAAGACGGTGATTCGGTCTGCATTTTATTGTGTGTTTGTTATTGGCTCAGAGTTGTCCAGGAGGTGTAATTTAATGAGTGGAGTCTTAACTTTTCAATATTTTGTAGCATGACCGAAATTTTGTTGCCCGTAGCTAATGCGTACAGAAAAAAATAATCCTCGGATCTTGAAGAATTACAGTGAGTTACAGAACAGTGGGGGAAATTACTTGACCTGTTTAAGGAAGCTACTTTTGTTCCGAGGAATGCGATGAGGTAATCACAAGCCATGACTCCAGGGTACTTCATATAATGTGGCAGTGAGTGTGGAGATTTGAGCGGCTCTTAACATCTGGGTCTTGAGAGCCGACGAGGGCGAGGTGAGGTGAGTATGGAGCAGCGCCGGAATGAAGGGGCGGGGTAAACGTGAAACAACCCGTGAAACGCGCCGACCAGCGGCATTATGCGGCACGATTGCCACATGCGGAAATCCGGAAGCGACCCCACCGGGATTCGAACCCGGTTCGCCTAGGTGGGAGGCGAGCAGTCTAACCACCACACCACCGCGGCGTATACCGTAAGGCAGAATGGAGAGTTCTTCTTGTACATTAAACAGGCATTTTTGATGCCCGAACAGTTTATCTGTGCAATATGTAGAGACCTGAAAAATTCGCTAGTTCAATGACCCGCAGGCTAGACTCTACAGTCTTATGTACGAATATGCCAATATCCACTGCACATTGGTTGTCTGCTGTCACAGTAGAAGGCGATGATTGGGCCACCGTTCTCCAGGAGGTGACAAACACCATGTGGACCAATGGTTTAAGTAATATAAATACACGTGTTTTGAATTCTAGCTTGTCCCAAAATGAATCCGCGAATTTTTCAGGTCCCTAGCAATATGGCGATATATAGCGATCACGAAACTATTTTTTATGAAATATCGCAACAGTATAGAGAAACGTATCGTTTATCGTGATACGTCATATCAGCGAATGTGCGGTGTTCGCAGTATACGATATTTGTGATATATGTATGACATGCATTTTCGATGCTGATATTTTCGATATATCGCCATCGGTTTTCAGCAAGTACTCTCTCGGTGCGATATATCTAGGGACACCCGAATTTCGCGATAATATTTCCGCGCATGTTAGATTTCAATACCTTATGGGTACATCGGCAGTTTTCTTTTGCATATCGGTCGCGTGTCTTTGAGAGAAAACATTTCCTTACTAGGCTGGCCAATCAGAACTAGGTTACTCCTGTAAGCGCGTCTGTGATTCGCGAGCAGACACCAAAGAAGCATTTACACGTAAGAAATCCAAATTTAAGAAAGTGCATTTGAGCTAAAGCGTTATGAAATACAACATATCGGGAAACTCGGGTGTCCCGAGCACACAGGTGCCGATATTGCCGACATGATTCGAAGATATATATAAAAAGCTGATATCGCACAGGCCCGCCGAGCAGCTAACACGGCGTCCCCACCGCAAGAACCAGACGCCCGGGTTGCAGAGGTATCTGCCTTACCCACCGGGGTAAATCTCAGCTCGACAACAAAGCCCCGAGGCGCGCGATATTTTCTCGGTCTCGTGCGCGACGAGTGTAAAGCTGGTAGGA